>JAHHFK020004959.1:0-275000 GCA_024533555.2 Aedes koreicus
GTGACGGTTTCGAAAATCGTCTGGAGCTGGTCAAGAAGGTTAAAGGCCGTGTTATTCCAAAATATATGCTGTATTTGATCAGTATTTTATCGCAATATAATGGGTAAAGTTATCAATAAAATCTGGATTATCGATTTGAAATATATAGAGTTTTATTTTGTATGAGAATATATTGGACAAGGTGTATAACAAATTCTATTTCAATGCTCTTCTAAAGCAAAATTTTTAACCTTAACAAAATTAAAACAAAATTTGATATTTATGATAAATTTTGTTATGATTAAGATACAATTTGGTTGTAATCCACTGGTCAACAATTTTGACTATTTTGTGTGGTCATACACGCTGTCGAAGGTGAACGAGCACAAGCCCTCAACATTGGCACAACTCAATCGTGTCGTGAGTGATGGGGTTTGAGAAACGGTTGAAGCTGATCAAAAGGTTTAAAGGGGAGTTATTCCAAAACACACGCTGTAATGAACCTGTTTGACATTGCCTTTCAATCGATAATAGCCCTGTTTGTCTGTCCGGTGACTAGCCAACCAGACGCAGCACGCGTGGGAAATTCTCACAATAAATATAATATTTGACACTTCCATTCTTTTTTACTATCTTAAGTAGAAAACAAAACCAGTGACAACCTTAGACAACCAGACACAGCATTTGACGAAAAAAAATCACAGACAACAGACGTTGCAAATTTTGATTTTTTTAATGCAGAAAATAATCTATCACTCAGTTGCTCGAAATAACATAGACAACAATAAAAAAAACGCCGTCATTCGATTCAAGAGGGCCCACATGTCGGGTACGACATGAGCGCCACCGTGGCCTATCGTCAATCTACTAATTTTTAATTCAACCACTAAAATCAGTAAACGATGGAAACTGTCTTGAGTGTCATATCTGTTTGTCTGTGCCGCGAAGATCGAGCTGACTTGGAGGATGCTTTGTTGTTAAATTTTGACATTTCGTGTCGGTCACCATCCTCATCGCAGCCAACTTCACTCCGATGCTCTTTACACGGAACCATAAATCTACCCAAATTTGAGTTGTTTTCACCCTTTTCACCCACCTCAATGGTTGTAGGCCAATATGAGTAAAGTGAACATCGCGCTGGGTAGTTCACATTTACACCCCGTGAAAAATGTCTACTCTCTCGGTAATAAACTTTACCCAAAACTAAAACAAATTTTGAACGCAAAATCGAGAGTGTATAATTTTACTCAAATTTGAGTCATAGCGCCATACATCCCGGTGGGTTGAGTGCGGCTTGCTCTATTTTTAATTTTTAAAATTTTCTTATTTTTAATAGCTCAAATTTGGGTAGAATTATGGTTCCATTTATCGGAGCGAAGTTGGCTGGTAATCTCCACGAAACGTCAAAATTCAAAAATAAACACCTTAGTACCTTTGGTGGTCATTACCGCTTGCAAAAAACGCGTTACTCAGAAGTTAAAAGTTTCTGTTTAGTTTTTGTTGAGAAAACACTTGCCACGGGCGCTACTGCGTCCACAAATAAACCAGTCAATAATAAAAGCTCAATTGCCAATAAGGAAACAATGTAGTTTCAATTTGTGTGCGAATATATTGAACACGGTGTACTGGACTTGTGTAATGAAAATTGCCAATAGCATTTCATTATTCCGTCGTCTGCATGTACAAAATGATGTTTGCGCTGAAACCTATGTCAGAAAAAATTATTCCGTCAGGTTTTGGTAGAATCCGCTTTTTATTTCGTTCAACCAAAGACCGGCCAATTTGGTTCGTAAAATTCCGCGAAATCTGTTGACCTATTAACATTTATCTCCGTTTTGAAATGAATTCAGCGAACATGTCAGCGTCGTCATAACCAAGCCGAATTTTTAATAATTTCACAACGAAACTTTATCCATGATGACCTATGGTCGCTTTCGTGGAACTCTTTTATACGACCGTATTAAACCAGCGCGAACGTTCGTATTTTATCTGATGGTTGGCAACGTTGGCATTGCTGCTCTTCGCAACAAAGTGTACTTTTTTTTATCCTGTCTGTACACATATGGGTGTATGGTATCGTCTGACTAGCTAATATTTTCAACTTTGATGTATCCGAAACGATGGAAGAGGATACGTTAATCATGGCGTGATGTGAAAAAATTGATAAGGACTCAAATTATTTCGAACCAAAAAGCAACCAAAAGAAGCTAAATCTCATAGCCAAAGTTTCCACACAATCTGCTTGACTTCATTCAAATTCGCGTTTCCCCCTATCTGCTCATCCCATAATTGCGACCAATTGTCTGATTTTCTGTGCTGATTAATAATTAAGTGATTCAGTCTGTGCCACGTCTTCGGACGCTTGCATTACCGCTTTTTCCAACCGCATATATTCTGTGAAGTGCATGAATCGAAAAAAAAAAAAAGGACAAGCATACTCACGAATCAGCGTACTGACACAGGCAACCAGCGAGATGATGAACCCCCGGGATGGCGTCAGAACTCCGGAGGCGAGCAGTTCCAACTCGCAGTGCATTCCGGTGTAGCCCAGGGGGCACACGCATTCGAACCTTTTCGGCGGATTGTGATCCCGACAGCGGCCCCCATTCTGACAAGGATGCCACAGGCACTCGTTACTGTTGGAGGCACTACTGGCCTGACTTTTGGTATCCCGTTGGGCATCTGCTCTCCCCAAGATCACAATCAGCCAACGAACCAAACAAGCCGGAACAGCAACATCAAGAACATCGACCGTGTACACACGATTGTGGGTGTTTTTTGTTTTTTTGTTTGTTTTGAATTTTGTTCATGTTCGTGTGTTCAGTCACGGTTGGTTGTGAGTGTTGACAGGGGTGGGTGGTGAGAATATAGTGTGTGTATTTGGAACGGTGGCGCGGACAAATAAAAAAGTTTTGTTTGGTGCCATAAAAAGAGAAAAAGAAGAAAAGAGAACGGAACAACATGAAACTTACTACTCACTACTACTTACCGACCTTAAAGCTAAAGTTCTTTCATCGCATCACCGTGGTTAGTTTCAGTGCTTTCGGTTTGTCGTAAGTAGGGGGTGTATGGGGGGAAGGAAATCTAGCATTTCAGAAAGGCACTGAGTCTTGCGTTTCCGTTCGTTCGGATAGAGTAATATAAGATGATAATGAAAAGCGAGAATATGAAAATCATGCAAATAGTGCTGCCCTACAACAAAACCTACGAACTCACAAACATCATTTGCTTATACATATTCATCGATGTAATATTTACAGGATAAAGGAAATAAATGAAGAAAACAGTCAAGCAGAACTCAACAGAATCAATAATGACCAATCAAAAACATCCAAACAAAAGAGAAAATTCGTAACCGAACGGCAATTCTTACCGATATCAAACAGCATAATCCGCTTAGTGGCTGAAAAATTCATGGAAATCAGAGGGGAAAAAAATGCTCACTCAACATGATTAGCAGACACACAAGAATGGCAGCCAGGACGCCCATGCTCAGCTTCAGCGTCTGTCCCTCCTGGATGAGTTCGCAGTTTTCGCCCCCAAAATCCGTCGGGGCATTCGCAGCGGTAGCGCAGCTTCGGTTCCTGATTCCGCATAGACTCCACCGTTCGAGCAGCGGCAAATCGAGAACCTCGTTCCGATCCATGCAGCCTTTGCCGTCGGGCGACATGACACGACCTTCGCCGCAACTGTGTTATTGATATGTTGTTAGTACGAAGTGAGGTGAGTTACAGATCGGTTAGCTTATATGGCATACAATAGGAAAGCAGTACAATCACAGCCAGAGTAGCTGGGTGGATGTTGGTGTGAGGGAGGAGGGTTTGGGTTTGGCTTGGGAACCGGATGGGCGTTAGGTGATGACAGAATGGAGATGCGATTCATTGTGTTTGATGGATGAAAAGCTCGTAGGCAGATTTCGGAGGATAATTTATTCGCGTCGGCATTGGAAGGACTGGTAGAACGGGAGTTTATTGATGATGTCGTTCGTATGCTCAGTAGATGTTAGCCCAGATGAAATGAGATAGTCAGCTTCGAAAAGTATTCATTCAATTGTGATGCAGCATTGGTTATTGAAGTAGGTTCATTTGTTGCAAATGGGAATGCAATATAAAAGGCTGACTAAAAGTAAATTGGTACGCACAAAAACTACAGGGTTCAGCCCAATGGGGTTGTACGCAAGGGTAACGTAGGACTATGTAGCAATGTGCAATCGAGTTCGCCTCCAGTCGCCTAATTGTTTAAAGGGTTTTCGAAATTGGATTCGCTCAAAAATTAACTGCAATACACTAAACAGGTTACCCTAATACACATGTCATATACAAGAACGATATTACAGATGGTTTAATTTCTCGAACCACAGTAGAAACATGTTTAGCCTTCAAAATCTTCCACGTGCCAAATTTGCTTAGTTAGTTCTCGAGTTATGCAAAACATCCAGTTTTATTTGTATGGGAGCCCCCCCATTCTAGAAAAAGGAGGGACCTCGAACTACCAAATAATCATTTCTTGTCTTCAAAAACTTCCACATGTCAAGTTTTATACCATTTCAATGAGGTGTATACAGGTGGCGAAGAGCATGGTGTTTGTCGGTATTAGTAACGAAAAATGAGTAAAGAAGCGGCGATTTCGGGTAGTGACGTAGAACTTTTTAAACAAGCGAATGATAACAAAGCCATTTTAGTTTTTGTCCGCATCCTTTTAGTGCACAAGAAGGCATTTTTCTGCCGAAACCTTTTAAAAACGGCTAAATTTAATTGAACAAAAAGAAACATTCCCAATTTTGATTAGTCGCCATTGTAAATTGATGTTTTTGGAGATCTACGTCACGCATGTTTACAAAAAACGGGCTGTGCATCATCTCACGAACCCAATGACAGTATTTTGTATTACACTAATACAACTTAACCACTTTTTCTCCACCTGTATACACCTCATTGATGTCCTTGCTTCGTCGAATTCGATTCTTTGAAGTTGCCCAGTATTTTTTTGATTGGTCGAAATTCCGGGCAATTCGGAGGATTCATGTTTGGGGACAAAACCGATCTTGTTGGCAGTATACCACTCCAGAACCACCTTGGAGTAGTGGCAGCTGACCAAATCGGGCCAAATGATGACTTTGCCTCTATGCTTGCGACTGAAAGGCAATACACGCATTTTCAGGCATTCTTCGATGTACATTCGTCGAGGATGTGACGAATGGTTCCGTTATCAGGCCACAACTGCAAATCACTTGCTAAATCATGGCCTTCTTCGCGAACTTGTCGGCAAACACGAACTTGAATCTACCCGGCACATCGCCACTTTCAGTCGCGATGTAAAACTTTTGACCGGGAAGCTGCTTAAAATCGAGTTTGACGTATGTTTCGTCATCGATCAAAGTGCAGCCCTTCCCAAAATTTTTTTTTCATAGTTTTATAATTGAATGTATTGTAACCATTTGAGACATCTACAATAGAATAAGGGGGTTGTTATGTATCTTAACTATAGAAAAAATCATTTTTCTCCGAACAAATTTTAGTCAATGACTATTGATTGTATTGTTTCACAATTGTTGAAAATTCTAGCTTATGGGGTGAATAGTAGATCTATTGTAATGACAATATACACTTTTCATTTATCTGATACATAAACAATACCGGTCCCGCGAAGCTGGCACTCTGTTTTGGCCAGATCTGGGATCACATCATGGCCGCGAAACTTGTGATGGAGTGGTACGAAGCCAAAGATATTGTTTTTGAGCCGAAGGGGGAGGCAAATCCCGACAAACCCGCCAGAACTTCGCCAGAAATAGAAAAACTCTGGGCGATTGTGAAGTGATTGCTTCGAAAAACAGGGAAGGTCTTCGAAAAGAATAAGCATTTGAAGAAAAGAGTGGATGAAATTGTCTTGAAGAAAGATGGCGCAAGTGTTGCACAAGATTTGATTGGTGGCGGAATTTGGTCCAAGGTGCGGCATTTAGCCTGGAAGAAGACGTTGAATAAACCAACTTTGCAAAAACATAACTAATATGTGTTTATTAATTCCCTGAGAGTTTCAAAAATATTCGACTTAAAATGAATTTTTTTGATACTCATTTTTGTCCGTTACATTTTTACAGAGTACAATCTTTGGATTTAATTATCCTTTATCCCACTGCAAAAGTTACATGATTTGAAAAATGAATCAATTTACCGCATAAATTTTTTTTTTCCCCCCCCCCCTTGTAATCGATCACTGCAGTTACGTTTTTACGATACTGAGAGAGAAAGAAAGCGCTGCGTATTACCCCATGTTGGTAGCAACGACGCAATTTTCTCTCCAAATTTATTTTATTTTTTACTCATTATGAACTGGTATGACTAGATCTAGTGGTATAATGGATTTTTTGAGGGGCATCAGTGGTATGGGGTGTATAACCAGACATCGATCTGTCAAAACTGTGATACAGATGACGTCCGTTGGACTCTTTACATCCATTGTATGATTTCAAAGACAATTATTGAATTTTGAATCTAACTCCACAGGAAAATTAATGAGAAGTTCTTCAGTCGACATTTCGGCTGGAGTAAACCTTTACAAAAACTCCAAAATATACTCGTTCCAAACCCGAGAGAATTTTTCTCATACTTCTGGGCAAGATACGGTGACTTTTTGAATAAATTTGGGCAGAAATCAGTTAGAATCCCGCGCAGAATTTGAACTAAACCCTAATATACTAAGCTAGATTCGTGTAAAACTTTGAGAACAATTGGCTACGTTCTGAGCAGGATTTTGTTAGTGAAATCCATTTGAAATAATTAGAATAGGATTCTTGAAATAATGAGATAAGGATGCAAAATAATCACAAACACATTTGAGGGTGTGAATTTAGCCATGAACGAGCTAAGCCAACTTTGTGCCGAACATGATACTCTCATAACTTGACTAAGATTTTCAAACATGACTGCATTGGAATTCAAAGAAGGATTTGTTGAGAACAGTCGATTCCTGAGTCGAAAATATAAGACAATATAGAAAAGAAGATAACTGTGTGCTGAGAACCGAGAGCTCATATATAATCTGGAGAGTTTGTATCAAGGTAGAGAGAGGATCGGTAGAGAGCGGTATATCAGGAAATCCACCAAGGGAATAGTTGTGAGCCAAAGTGAACTTCGATCAACTTTTGCAACATTGGTGGAACAAGAAACCTCCAGGGCACCCCCAGCTCAGTTCGTAAAGGCGCAGCTACATAGCAACACCATGCTGGAGGTGGCTGGGTTTGATTCTCGGTCTGGTCTTGGATTTTTCGTTAAGGAAAATTTCTCGACTCCCTGGGCATAGGGTACTTGCCACACAATCAAACTAGTGCCAAAATTGTATCTGACATCGAAAACTCTTAATTAACAATCACTGTGGAAGTGCATCTTGAAGCACTAAGTTTACAAGAGTAGGCAATAAGCTTATTCCGAAAGTACCTAAGCTTGAAACACTAAGAAAGAAAGAAGAAATGGAACAAGAAACTTCGATCTGCAAAGCTTAGGAGCTGTGAAAAATATCAAAAATATTGTTTCGAGGTGGACAGCCCAAATTCAACGTTCAGCTATATCTAAGAAAAGGTTATCTAGAATTGAAATGATGCCCTAGATTTTTCAGGCTATAGCAAAACTATTCTGAGAAGTATACAACAGTTCTGTCATTTCAGAATCAGCCAGGAAAACAATAATAGAACGCAGAAATAATACTTTCTTTTTTATATAAAAATAAAGAGAAAAGGAATAAAGGAATAATATTTTTTTATAAATAAATATAATGTAATAATGCTATGTCCATTTAGAATCCGGAATAATAAAATCATCTGTATCTCGGTAACGGATTGACGTACAAATAAGTTCAATACATCCAAAAACAAAGGTAATTCACTGTACTTTAAAAATATCAATACAAATAATTTCTCTTTCTTTCTAGTGAAAATTCGCACCTTCTTCTTTATTCCTCCCATCAAATGCTGCACACCTCCGAAGTCAACTTCCTTGGCACATTTGTTCCTCATATTGGTCATCTGAGTCGCGTCCCGAGCCGTATTTGTCCGCTATTCTTAAGCTTCCACTTCATTGTTGCCCAAAATCTCTCGATGGGCCGGTACTACTGTCAGTTGCGGTAGATTTATGTTTTTATCGATGAAATCTACGTTATTATCGCGGTACCACTGGCTGACTTCCCGGCTGTAGTGGCAACTCGCCAAATCTGGCCAAAACTTCACGGGACCTTTATAAGCTTTAATGAAAGGTAGTACGCGGTTTTTGAGGCATTCTTCCTTGTACAGCTTCGAGTCCATACGTCTTATTCATCCTGAGCACTTTGGTCTTTGCTCCGCAGCTGCATAGAATCCCTTGCCAAATCATCAGTTTTTTGGCAAATTTGTCCATAAAAGCAAACGTAAACTTCGTAGGAACCCCACCTCCAGGGTCCAGGGTTGTCTCTAACGGTTTCAGGGTTTGCTCTGACGGTTCTCAACACCTTCTGGTTTCAGCTTGGAACACCTTCTGGCTCAGCTTGCGGTCATATGTTATGGTCTACGTGCGACGCTTACCTTGAGGCACTCGATCCACGCTCTTTCGCTCCCTGAAACGTTTGAGCACATCATACACGGTTGAGTTGGCGATTTACAATGTTTTTGCGATTTTTATTGTGGACCACGTTGGATTATCAACGTGGGTGTGCAGAATTTTTTCTCTCCTCTAGGCTTCCACCTGGAATAACTTTTGACTCACTGCACGAAACACCGTGAAATTCATACCACAGAATGTGGGGTTTAATTTACCAACCGGCGTGAAAGAATTCGCGGAGGGGTCTTTCTCTGCGGCTCTAAAACACAATAAGTGATTCCGGATTCTACTGGGCCAGGATCTTCTTTTGGAAAATATTAGGACCATCCCAGCAGCCGACTCCCGCTTTCTGGACTCTGAGTGTGGGGAAAGTCAGCACCCCCATGTCCATGGCTAATGATTTGAAGATGGGCTCCGCTCACCGTCCACAAGGGCAGCCGTACGTCCTCTAGTTTCAAACCTGTGCACAATTTTTATTCTTGTTGAGGGAAAATGACTTTTATCACCCATGGATCGATTTAAGGGATGTTCTCTCCCGTCACACCCAAGTGGTGTTACAATAGCCTGACGGCGAGAGTTAGTTGTAAATTTAGTCTCGTCAAGCAAAACAGAGAGGCGAGCTCTTTGCGAACGGATTAATTTCTCGTGCTTTTATTGGTACGACACAGAGAATAGACATCCAAGCTAGAGTGCCCTCCATATGTAAATTTCTGCAAATGCCATTTTAAAATTACAACTCGTTGCCGTTAGTTTTGGTGAATCGTATGTTGATGGCGCCACTTGCCTGTCTCGAGATTTGATAGGCTGTCAATTTTAGTTTGGTGAAACCTAGACTAGGCGGCGCTCATTTTCCAACGGTTTAAGGAAAAAAAGGGGAGGGGGAGAATATGGGGAATGATATAAAAGGGGGAGGAAAAAAATATATAGAAGATATAAATGAATAATAAAATATAGAGGGAATGGGGGGCTTTTAATGTTCGAGCCTGGATGTCTGTTCTCTGTGGTAGTACAAATCAGGGGGAGGTAGCTCATCAAATATTCCGGTCCGCCTCTAGGCGGCTGGCAAGGTGGTACCAGGTGGGTCGCCACCGATTGCCTGTCAATCTGCCAAATTTGGAAGGCGTCTGCATTGTGTTATCTCAAATTATAATAATCCGTAGACAATAATATAAAAAGATTGGTGGTGGGGGGGGGGGGTGGTGATAATATTGTTGGGGGGAGGAGGACGCTCCGTCGGTTGGGTGATATATGGGCGTGGGGAGAAATACACTATAGAAGCAAAGTTGCCAGAATGCGCGAAATGCATCTACGGACTCTTATTTTTATCAGGTCCCTAAATCGTAGTTTTGGATGGATTAGCGTGGATGGTTGTATAAGTTTATTGTATTATTAAACTATTATATAACATACAACTAAATGTATTATTCTGCAAATTTTCAATTTCAATCTCAATTTCAGTGAGCGATATAAGGCGCTATAATCTTGGCAAATTATTGCCAAACTTTTGGTTCAAATGCCAAAAGTCCACCCACAAAAAAAAAGCATAAACTAATCTTTCCAGCATCTATGCTCACAACGATAAAATTCAAATTATCACATTATTCAACTCTATATGGAAGCGTTTGGTACTGGAGGTCCACGCTTTCTTCCTTCCCATGATTCGAAGTAGAAGAGTGATTTCAGACACTCTTTCTGGAATAGCTCTATTTCTTGGAGTCCTCCGTGCGGCACATGCTACGCTTGGCCAGTGACAAGAAAAATTATGCATTCAAGAAGTCGTCATTTTCCAGGATGCTTTCAAGAATTGGCTGCGTTAGTGTGAGATTAGATTAGATTAGATAAGACAATAGGTGGTAATACATATCATACATATCATACATTTGTTTGTCTTTTTTAGGGTTGTAAAATGCTGCGACTACCCTCTCCACCCATGGCATATCATTATATTTTCAATACATTATACAAATTCATACATTGATGCTGCCATCGAAAAATGTTCGATGCAGAAGCGTGCCAAAACCTAGAAAAGATTAAAAACTCCAAAGTCACTCTTTTCAAAAACCCAATTGGATTATTAATAAAAAATGATTATTATAATTCTTTAATAACATCGAACAACACATGCCGGCGTCGGTGGTGTAGTGGTAAAGCGTGACTGCTACTTGGCACCCCAGTGGGTCTGGGTTCAATCCCAGTCGACGTCGGTGGTTTTTCTGAGGCGAAAAAATCTGGTCACGTCTTCCTTCGGAAGGGAAGTAAAGCTGTTGGTCCCGGTTCATATTCATGAGTCGTTAGGTAGGGTCCAGGTGGTGGAGTCGTCTTCCTGGCGTCACGGTGATTGTCACCATGTGAGGAAATAGGCCGACGTAAAATAAAGATTAAAAAAAAAAACAAAAATCGAACAACACCATTTCGACCGAACGCCTAACCTTCCGAATCTTTTTACCCCTTGGAAAAGGGGCATATTTCTGAAGTAACAAGAGAATAGGAGAGCTTGACTCCCCGGAAAGATAGAACTCTATCAACAACAAAAAAAACACTTTCCCGTGAAATCTTACTAAATGCGCCATCCAACTTTCATTGGACGTCTTGAAGCGACCCCCACGACTCGCTTGATGTACCCCACGGTGCCGCTGAGATGAGTTTGGCCTTGTTGACCGTTGACAAGGGTGTGTGCGTAAAGTCCACGTATTTTCCACGCCTGACTTGTGAGGCGCTTTAGGTGAGAACAATCGGGCGCGACAGGAGACAGCGGAACGAAAGGTTCCTGCGATAAATAATTCATGTCTCAATGCAGCTTTCAGAAATTGTTTAAGAAGCCTTTCCCAGCAAATTTGCTTCTCCTTAGCAGGTTCTCTCTCATTCCGTTTCGGTTGGTAGGCTTCGTGTTTTGTCTGCCAAATCCTCTCGTCGCAGCCTTGAAGTCGAGCACGTGGCAAAAAAACACAGCTATCGACAAAGATGTATGGAAGGAAACATTCCTTCCTCCTCAGAATCAACAGGGATTTGTTTATGTTTCCTTTTACATGCGAAGTGGGTGGGGAAAAAGCTTTTTGGTACTAAATTTATTGAGGATCGTTCGCCAACATCCACCTTTTTAGTAGTGTTGTTTTGCACATTTCAACCATTTTCAACGGATGTCGAAGTGGCTTGCACTACAGCTGGCTGAAAAATATACTCCGAATTGTCGCACGCCTCGAAACGAATAGGAATTAAATTCATAAATAAAATTTCCGCCGCAAAATCGGCAATCGGCACTGATCGAACTATTGTTCCCCACCATTACTATGCAAATCCCATGCTAAGCCTTCGCTGAGAACGAACATTGTGCATTCATTT
The DNA here is from genome assembly GCA_024533555.2 of Aedes koreicus. NCBI lineage: Eukaryota > Metazoa > Arthropoda > Insecta > Diptera > Culicidae > Aedes > Aedes koreicus. The sequence continues at coordinate 11,883 of JAHHFK020004959.1, forward strand.
GAACTGAAAACTATTGCGAAATGGTATTTTTTCCCACCTTCCGCGCAGTTCCATAAAATACGCGCACTTTCTATATATCCTTTTTATTGATTTTATTTACGATCCTCATCATCATCAGCGACCATTACGAGAGGATATTGGATCGGATTCAGCCCCCTTCCCCGCGCACCCCACTTTGGACTGTTTCTATCGGAAAGTGAAAACGAATTGCCTCCATTTATTTTCACCATTCATCGCGAACTTTTCCGGGCAAGGCGGAAACGGTTCAACGTAAAAAATTATCCTCTACCCACCAGGATGCAAGCGAATGGTACTGCGTGGAACAACATAAAAATTTCTTTCCTGACTCCGGTCGGTTGTTGGGGTTGCAAGCTTTGCGCGAGCGAGATGATTTATTATTTTTGATTTCTCTCACATCTCGTTATCAGGCCATTCGTCCGGTAGGGAACTTCCCGTCATCCTGCCACAATTCGCATCTACGATTGAGAGCTGTTCGGCAGTAATAGTCAATTGTGCACTTTTGACGCAGCCTTCTAGTTGTTCCATATGCAACTGATTTGATAAATTGGCAATGCACAATGTTATTAAAAGATCACAAATTTCGCAATGGATCTGGGATTTGTTTTTTGACCGAACAGTGTACTACGATTGTTTAACATTGTATCACCAGTTTGCAGCAAAAAGCATGCTATGAAAAGTTGTTTCACTTTCTAGAAAGGGTACACTGAAAATCTAAACAACACAACAAGTAGTTTGAAAATACTTTAAATTAAATACTCTCTTAAGACAACCGTTTTCAATAGTATGTGACTCTCGTTGAACTCAAATTGGTGGTTAAACGTATACTAGTACCTTACACGATATTTGTATTCAAAATAATAGTATCTTGAGAAAAGCTATTTTGCAGTATTTTAAATCTAAATTTTGAGATATTTCCAAGGGGTGAGTCGCTTAGAACAGTGTGCCAGGCACGCCATAGTAGAAAATCTTAGTCAAGGAGCCCACTGATGTGGCGGAAGTGTGGCATCACATAACATGTCAAAATATCACATAAGATGTCAAAAGTCTTGTGGCGTGAGACGAACATCGACAAGATATTTTGGCATGCTAGCAGATGTCACACCTCCGCTACTTCAGTGGGCGCCTGGCCTTACACCATACGGAACATGTGTGGTACACTGTGGCACACTTTTGACATTTGTATTTTTCGAACATATAACCGGGCATCCCTGGAAAATCTACGTTGTAAATGGTCGTGATATTGTTTTGATTTGTTTGTTTCGTCACGGAACGGACAAAAAAAAATACTTTAAGTGAACTTTTGAGCTACCTGTTTATGGAGGTGAAATCTTGAGTGAAACAATAAATGAGGTAAGTGACCAAATTAATAAGTAGTGACATGATGTCACTTAGCAGCTTCAATCTAAGGCACATTTTTGGGGCAGCTTGGGATATGGAACCATATCCTAAATACTTTGAAAAAGCAAAACCTCAGCAGCCAGTTTAAGCTAAGCAGCGAGAGCATCCGGTAGATTAAGAGGACATGCGGGTGATGACTGAGAACCCTCGTGAAGAAGCTGCAGCTGGTGGAACTCCGTTAAAAGAAATTAATGAAGCAACATACGCATGAGCCCCAGAAAAATTCCGGTTTCTAAGCGGAGAAGTGAAATGCCTTCTAGATCCCGGCAATATCTTGCGCAAAAAAGGCAACAAGTATTTCCCAATCCCACAGCCGTCACATCCAGCTGTTCGACGAATATGCTGAACAGAACTCACGCGTAGTGTGTTTATAAATTACGCTGCATTTTTCTTCACAGTAAGTGTATAGAGATAAAAAGAAACATTGAATTTTCTGCGTTACCTAATGCACATAAAGGGAATGCTAGATTCGGCAGCAAATAATGGAATATTTAGATAACGCCTGAATCTAGCCGTTTGTATGAAATATTGCAAACATTGTTGTATGGCGCATGAAAGATTGCAAACAATTTCGTTGTTTGCGCCTCCTTTGGTTTGGAATTAAACGAGGGAAAATTTTACGCGCTTGCACAGCTCCAATTGACACTTGCATGGCTGTACGACAAAGGCGATTAAATCGAGAAAGGACGCAGCAGAAGAAATTAATAACGTCACCATCACCGAACATCAGCAGAAAATTCAACTGATCTACTCCTGATGTTAATTGATGAACTAAGGAATGACTTGGCAGACACAAATGCCATTCTTAGATCTGATGTGAAATCACATTTGGATGAAATCAGAAAACTGTTTTCTGCACCAGATTACTCAAACTCTGCCAATACACCTAAAAAATCCTATTCCCTGGAACTGCAAAACATGCAAATGCCCATTTTCGCAAATAATGACGCCTTCGTTGGAAGTAGAAGTTAACGACGTTCTCTCAACAGAGGTAAACAATGATTTTTTATTATCAAATAACGCACTTCCAACAATTTCTTCACATAGACAGAATGCGACTGAAATTTTGATTTACGGTCAAAATTTTAATCGCCTGAAAAGCCCAGTCAAAATGGAAGAAATTTACAAAAACTTATTAAGCTCCTCCGTTTCTGTTATCCTGGCAACTGAAACCAGCTGGGACGAAAGCGTACGTAGAGATGAAATTTTTGGAAGTGCATTCAATGTATTCAGAGACGACAGAAATTTGCACACGTCTCAGAAGAAGTCAGGCGGCGGAGTTCTCATTGCTATTCCGGCCAATTATAACTCTGAAATTAAAACACTACAAAATTTAAAAATTCGAGCATGTTTAGGTGAAATTACACATAATAGGTGAACCCATGTGTTTGCCTCAGTGCATTTTCCATCAGATCATGCTCATAAAACCACATATGAAGATTTCCTTCACTGTGCAAATCAAATTTTATCACAACTTTCTCCTGAAATTAAGATTCACATTTACGGTGACTTCAATCAACGCCATGCTGACTTTATTCCAGACTGTGAAAATGAACGCATCCTACTCCCGGTCGTTGGGGATAATGAAAAATTACAGTTCATTTTTGACAAAATTGCCACTTTGGGTCTTAGCCAAATCAATAACATTAAAAATCAACAAAATCGCTATTTGAACATTTTGTTAACAAATATTTATGAAGATTTCTGTGTGACCGAATCATTGACTCCCTTGTGGAAAAATGGAGCGTTTCATACAGCAATCGCATATTCTCTGTTCATGCTTGAACATCAAAGACCCAACGACTGTGAATACGAGGAAGTCTTTGAATACAGATCCGCGAACTACAAAACTATTAAACTTAGGTTAAACCGTGTCAACTGGCAAACAATTCTTAGGAATGAAGGGAAATTCCAAAGAAATACCTGTAAAGAAAAAAACGACGTCTCAGAAACACAAGGAATCCAGTCTGGTACAGCAGATATATAAAAAATCTTAAAAACCAAAAACTAAAAGCTCATAAAATATACAAAAAATATAACGACAGGGAAAATTTAGCAAACTATTTGAACACATTCGAATTAAGTCTTGTCCAAAGAACTTCTTTTATTACGTAAAAACTTAATTAAAATCAGACAACTTTCCTTCAATAATGCAACTTGACGAAAATGTCGGGGATAACTCAGACAAAATTTGTGATCTCTTTGCAATTTTTTTTCAAGAAATTTATACGACATTTTCAGAAAATGATCGCGACCGCGATTATTTTGCATTTCATCCAGAATTTTCAAGGGATATTGGAGTCAATCAAATTCAAGTACAAGACCTTTTGCTGGCTTTATTGACTTTAGATGCCTCAACAGGACTTGGACCTGATGTTTCATATAAATTTTCACTTTGGTCGGTTCAGAACTTTCCGAGGTCTATAAGGGTCTGACAGATAGACAGACAGACAGAAATTCATTTTTATGTATATAGAAATCTATCCTCCAAAAACCCCCATTTGCTCAAAGTGGTTTCATTTACTTGATTAGTTCTCGAGTTATGCAGAAATTTGCTTTTTATTTGTATGGGAGCAGGCCCCCCCCCCCCTCAAAATTGGGAGGGGTATTGAACTGCCATAGAAACATTTTCTTGCCTCCAAAAACCTCAACATGCCAAATTTGGTTTCATTTGCTTCATTTTCTCTCGAGTTATGCTAAAAATTATGTTTCATTTTTTATGGGAGTCTCCTCTTCCAGAAAGCGGACGGGTCTCAAACCACCTTAGAAACATTTACTTCCTTCAAAAACCTCCACATGCCAAATTTGATTCCATTTGCTTGATATGTTCTCGAGTTATGCAGAAATTCGTGTTTCATTTGTATGAGAGACCCCTCTTTCAGTGAGCGGAGGAGTCTCAAACCACAATGAAACATTTCTTGCCTAATTAAGTTGAATTTAAGTTTTTTTTTTTTTTTTGAATTAAGTTTGCAAATGGGATTCAGCTTTGATGTTCTACCTTACGAATGAAATACTTATCGTAAAATTTCTGTGGACCAGAGAGAAGATATTATCGTTCAAAGTCTCCAAACCCACGTAACGCTTGCGAGTTCAGAAATTTTAAAACGGCACCCCTATACAGGAATAGAAAAGAGAGACGTAAGTCCTACGTCAATATCGCAAATATAAGGTGATGTCTTATAATTACGTTTTGCAGAGTACATTTATTAAATGCACAGTATTTTTTCCTATCACATCCTTCAAATGTAAGTAAGAGAGGTCTCATATGCAGCAATGAACGATATATAACACGTTCACTTTCACCAATTGCTTCATTCGTTCAGCAGTAACGAAGCTGTGCGGAGCGACAATGAGCCTATACTGAATTGGCAGCTGGCGGTGGCAAGCACCTTGGAGGGTGCTCTGGCTAGCAACCATTGGGCAGGTAGGTGATCGCCTTTGGCTAGGCAGCCATTATAGGCAGCCAGGTTATACAGTCGTGTGATGGGCAGCCAGGGCTGAATTTGTAGCCAGCCGGTTGGCGCAATCACAAGGTGCTTGTGTTTGATCTAGTTGGCAGCCATTATTCGGTAAGGTGCTACGTTGAGTGGTATGAACGGTATAAGCCAGCCATCATCATCATTGCTAATGTGTGCGGAAAATGCATTAATTAGCAACATTAGCATGATTAGTAATTAGCAGATAATTGATTTCATTCTCTGCTAACAATTGTTGCAAATATGACGCTAGTATTGCTGGCAAATGAATTGTCGCACAATATTAATGGATCATTGAAAATCCGTCCTTTTAAAAAAAAATAGTATCAGCTTTCAGCGGTCTATATTATACCGATGCACAAGCTTATGTCTAGAGCAGCATACCAAATGGAAATGTCACAAATGGCGGTCGTCACGAAATATTAAAAAAAAAAAAAGATTATAACATTCATTAGACATTGCTACGTAGTCCTACGTCACCTTTGCTTACAGCCCCAGTGTTCTGTCCCTTGTAGTTTTGCAATTTCAGACTTCCCATCTTCCGTTTCGGTTAAGCTCATTTAAATTGAGAGAGTTTAAGTTGGGTTTTTACTTTGGTACGTTGGGAAATCAAGCAAGATTAGTTGGAGTGGCGCTTAAGCCATCTTAGTTCGAAAACCTTGTGAGGATTCTCCGAACGGTTCTAACACTTGTCCTGATTTATTATGCATTAGCAAAAATTTGCATAGACATTGCAGTTTGTATCCTACACTGCTGTTTTCTCACACTTGCCATTCATACCAAGCTTACGCCGTGGTGTCATTTGCTGTACACAGAAGTTGCCTCTATACCATTGGGTCCTTGGCTACAGCTCATCAGCCTCACAGTCTACGAAGGCCCTGCAGGTCGCCTTCTACTCGATCGATCCAGAATCATTTAAACTGCTGTTGTCCAGCATTCTAACGATCCAACCCACCGTAGTCGACCTCTTTTAACGGTGTGAACGCGCAGCAACTGACGCAGACCATGATTCATTCGCCTCGTCTACGTTCCGTCTTTCGTCTGCACTCCAACATAGGTCGACCGAAAACACCAAGGGCGCGTTCCTTCAAGAACATTGTCCATGTTTCGTGGTCGTAGACTAAAACCGGTTTAATTAATGTTTTTTGATGGTCAACTTTGTAGTTCGGCGAACTTTGTTCAATGTTTGCGTTCTTCGAAGTCAGTGGTTGTTAAATTACTGGATAATGCGTTCCGTTGGTTCTTCGCGTTCCTGCAGGTATACAATAAATCCCACTGTGATACCTAGCCTCTTTTCCAGTAACTCCTATCGTTACCTCGAAGCGAATTCATTAACGTATTTAGCATTTTTTTTGTGTGGCAAAAATAGAATAAACATGACAGTAAAATAATGGAAAATAAATTTTAAAACAAACTTTAGTATTTAATATGCCCTCCGTATGCATTGAAAATTGCTCGGAGACGCCTTGGTATACTTTCCACTAGGTTCTGAAGGTGTTACTGAAAAATGTTTTCCCAAGCTTCTTTCAATGCGTCAAATAGCAGCTCGTTGATAGTAACAATACTTTTATCAACGTGTTGATATAGAATAGACTTTCGAATGGATTGAGAACCGATCTGAGGAGGCCACTGGATCATTGTCTAACTGAAATATGTAGTCATTTTCTAGACCAACTTTCGCACAAACTTTTTAGCAAACAAATTTTCGCACAGAATATCAATGTACTTGTTAGCATCCATAGTTTCTTCGATTTGAGTTCCCCAACACCAGACCACGTGAAGCATCGCCACACCATAACATTGCCTCCTCCGCGATTCACTGGTTTCTTGACATTCTTCTCCAAAAGCTCCTTTCCCGTTTTCAACCAAATCCTGGAGCGCAATCGAATTTTCTCTCATCTCTCCACAACATCTTTTTCTAAAAGGGAATCGGATAGTTGACGCGTCTCTTGACAAATTCTTGATATGATTTCTTGATTTGATTTCTTGATTTTGTTGCGTTTACTTATCAGTGGCTGACGAGGGGCAAACTTATTCTTCAGGCCTTGTTGCTGCAGCCTGAGTCATACAGTTCTTTCTGAATAACAAAGACAAGCTTTTTTCATTGCTCGACTTGATCTGCCACGGCATTGTCAATCTCTTTCGTCCAATCTCTATCAACAATTGAACCTAATTTCTTGAATTTTCTTCCAAATTTTTTCGAGTGCCGAGAAGTTTAAACTGAACTTTTCTGCTACTTTGCAATTCTGGCAGTCTTGTACGAACATATTAGGCACTTGCAGAGATATTTTCATGTTTATTGACACTTTTTTCCACAGAAAACTTAAAACATCAACCAATTGCAGAACGAATGAGAGTTATTGCTTTGTCTTAGATTTCAACAACAAAGTAAACAAAGCTCCGCCCTAGTATTGGGTGATGCAATTATTGTGCTCTTTACTTCTGAAAATGCAAATGAGGAGATTAATTAGGCAGTGACAAAAACACTTTGAACTAATTAAATACAAATGCTAATGTCTGACAGCATAATAAGAGAGCTAAATTCTCGAGTAATTCATGATAAGGTCCTAAAAGTCAATTGTAAACAATGACTTTAAACGTTGATCTCTAACGAATCAACAGATTCCAACGATATCTAACTATTTCATGTAGTAGAACTAACATTCTTGCACCAGATGCTGCCTTCAAATAACGAGAGTGATTTTAGATTCAAGAAAAATCTACATTTAAAGTCATTGTTTACAATTGGTTTTTAGGTTTTTTTTTATCATGAATTACTCGTGAATTTTACCTATATATCTATTGATCTATTGAAGCAACGAAGTGATGTGCAAATTAATGAAACAAAATTAAATGTATACTTTATTATTGCCAGTACTGTAAGGAATGTATCGAAAATAAGCTATCCACGTACATTTGCGTTTTAAGCGTGTATTTGTAATGGTTTTAATGCGTTCATCATAGCATGCTGTGCGTTTGACTGTCGTCCTTTATTTGTTCACTTGTTTGCACGGTTGAAATTCTTCATTTTTAAAATGTCACGCATTGAAAGAGACGTGAAAATTAATGTTTTGGACACATAACAACGTGAAAAGGGTGTAACTATGCGAAAATTGGCGAAGCGCTTTGGAATTCATCACGCGAGTGTAAAATCCACCATAACCAAGTTTGGGGAACACTGTTCTTTGGATGAACTGCCAGGAAGAGGCAGAAAACTCGGATCTTCCAACTGGTTCAGAAAGTGGCAGCTCCAATTCGGAGAACAAATCAATGTCGATACGTGATTTGGCCAATAAAGCGGGAACCAGCGTCGGAATGATTAAACGTATCAAGAAACGAAACAACCTGAAGACCAACAAGAAGCAGAAAATCGCCAACCCGAGTGCAGAACAGAAGCAACGCGCAGCAACAAGCGCCCAGATATTGTATTCGCGAGTTTTGCAGCGACCGGATGCATGTATTTTGATGCACGGCGAGATCTATGTCAAATAGGTCGCTGCCTTTACATCAGAAGCATAAATCCCCTCCACTGTTTTCAAGCTAATAATTTTTACAATTAAAAATTAAAGCTTGCTCTCAATTTAGTGCACTTCCACAGTTATTATTTGAGATCTTTCAATGCCAGATACTATATTTGCATTAATATGATTTTGTGGCAAGTACTATCATACTAAGAAATTCTTCTCCACGAAAAGTTTCTAGACCAAACCGGGTACCGAGCTCAGCCTTCGACAGCATGGTGTTGCTTTGTAGCAGCACCTATACCGACTGAGCTGAAAAAGGACCCAGCTTGATGTGTTGTTCAAAATTCGTTCAAAAATTATGGGCGGAGCTCTGACGTGTAGGGAGGGTTCTTGTCCTTGGGCACCACTTGAACGTTGTTGGCAGCATACGACTCCATGGCCTTTTTTCCGTAATGGCAAGATGCCAAATCTGTCCAAAATAGAACAAAATAATTGTGTCGCTTCAGGAAGGGCAGTAGACGTTTTTGTAGGCACTCGCTCAGATAAATTTCCAGGTTGACGGTTCCGGTCGCAATGTAAACGTTGCTCTTCAAGCCACAGGTAAGATGGCCTGCCACACCAGATATTTCTTCGCGAAATTGGACAGTTTAATGTACTTGAAAAAATCTTCCACATTTCCCCGTTCGGTTGCCGTAAAAAAATCCTGTCCAGGATGCTGTTTGAAGTCTGCCTTGACGTAAGTCTCATCGTCCTGCACCACGCAATCAAACTTCGTCAGCATCGTCGTGTACAACTTTCGCGATCGTGCTTTGGCCGACGTGTTTTGTTTATCGTCGCGATATGGAGTCACCACTTTCTTGAAAGTGACAGTCCAACTCGTTTTTTAGCTCTATCCACGGTTGAAGGCGCCACTTCCAGCTTCTTTGCGACATCTCGGATGGAGAGGTTGGGGTTCCGCTCGAAACAGCGGGCAACTCTTTTTGTCGTCGCTGTGGCCTCCGGCTTTCGATTTCCCCCCGATCCAGCTTTCCTGGCTGTCGACAAACGTTCACCGAACACATTTAATACGTTGGTAACAGTTAATTTAGCCACATCTATTAATTTCGCTAACTTGGCGTGAGAGTAGTTTGGATCAAAATAGAGGCATGATGCTGCACGCACACATCTTTAAAATGAGGGGTTTGCTAAATTTTTAATGCACGATGAAAGGAAATGCGTCAAGTGCTTTTGTTGAGAGTCGACAAAAGGCTATAAACTGATTTGCAGTAAATTTTCAAACAGTAAAATGCAAAGACTAGAACCAGTTGTCTGATAAATTCTCATTCCAAACCACGGAGATAAGTTCCAGCCACGCACTGTGATCATCTTATAATCATATCTTTGCATCAACACTAACCCTTTTTCCACAACTTTAATCAGATAATTTTGGAAGCGAAATAAATTCAATTATCTTCACCCACGTAATGATTCCGGGCCCTACTTTACTATGAGATTATCTAGAGAGAAAAAAGTCTTCTGCCTGCCGAATTCCGCCAAATGAATGAACTTCACCTGTAATCTTGCATTCAAGTTGAGTTCCCATCTAATGAACCTGATGAATCAAATGAACACTCCGTCGGTCTGGATCCCTTAAGGGATGCATCCATGATGCTGAATTGAAAGGACCAGTTTCTCGCGAACTGTCTTCTCGTTTGGATGGTAAAACACCAGCTCGGGTACTCCGTGCAGAAAGGACCGTTATAAGTTATATCTCGAGCTCATTCTAACCGCTAGAGGAGGATACGCACTCGAGAACGTTAGCTCCTGCAGCTCATTTGAGGATTATCGAAGGATTAAACTCGAGGATTAGCAGCAGAATCTCATTAATTCTTGGATTACATACCGACAGCCAATGTGGTCTGCTGTGATTAATCAGCCTGTTGGCACTGTTCGGCAAAAAGTGATAAAAGTGTTCAGTTTACGGAAGAATTAATTAACCATCATGCGTCTCCATTGGATTTTATTCGGTCATTGCGTACGCTAATGGGATTTTGTGTTGTGCGGCGTGGCAAAACGCGACAAGTTAGTGGAGTGGAAAATCGTTTAGCTGAAGCGAATACTCGTGCAAATGCCTCATACATTTATTTATTTTGTTTCCGAAAGGCAAATATTGTAGTATGAATAAGTGAAACGAATACATAAGTAATTAAGCACCTGTTAATGGCCCCGCTAATGGTTGGTGATATAAAAGAAACAAACAGTGCATCTGAAAAAAGATATCTATGAGTGCTTGCGTCAGCGTGTGAAAAGCAAAGACTAACTACTCCGGTGCTAGGACCGACATTGGATCTCATTAAGGATATAATTTGTGGTAATGTGAAAATTTAATTCATTTCTCGTTATCTCACATACTGTGTTCGTGGTTTCATTCTCGGACAAGTTTGCATAGAAAATAGTCGGAGTGTTTGAAAATTACCTCGAATTTCACCTCAGTAAATTATGAAACATATATAGAAAACTGTTCTGTAAATCGCAACTACGGCAAAACGGAGGAAAAATAAACATTAATCCCCCTGTGGCAGGTTTGAAGATTTATTATTTAACGTGAACATTATTTCTATTTGCACATTCGCAAATTGTTCAGGGTGCAAATTTAACCAAACAGCTTGTATAAATAACCTGGTGACGGTCCTAATTGGCCAAACCCACATTTGTACTGAGGTTAAATTCCGCAACCGCATAAATTATGCATCTTTTCACCTGGTGGTGTTTTGGGAACAAATCCAAATTCTGCTTCCTCTTGCTTCTCAAAGGCTCACAGCACCGCTGAATCATCCCTTTTCGAGCCGTGTAGGTTTATTAGGCCAATTCCTTAGGGATTTATTGCACAGAAACTCTAGTGGCAGTTGCGATAGACTTTCCTTTGATGTTGGATATACATAACATTTAGTGATAGGGGCTCTGATTTAATTGAGAAATAACTATATAAATAATGTATCAATTCACTTATCCAATGCTATCTCGGTAAACAACGTTAATCTGCACATGTTTGATGTATATCCTACATTGCAATCATTAAGGCTGTCATACTTTCATAAGAGATGAAGTAATATGTGAAGATAATGCTTAGTTGGTGAAGGTGAAGAACTGGATCAGAACTTGAAATAATGCTTGAATACTAGTATAAGGAATGAGTAATGTGTGAACAATGCTCATATTACCATCTTATTTCCTTCATTATTCGAAAACAGGATCCTCTAAGGCCTCGAACTTGTGTATTGTTAATCCAGGAATTTGTTGTATTGGTCCCATTAATCGTGTTGAATTCAACGATGACAAATGGCTTTAGCCAAAAATCGTACCAAAAAGATATTGCACCCTAGTTATATCATGAAATCGTAACATTATATTAATGAACGTTAAATTACTGGTTGCCATGAGGATGGCCAAAAAATGATTTGAGTTGAGCCCAAGCAATATGGGTGTAAAAAATCGTTCCACAAAAAAGTTTGCCATTGGACCAGCCGGTCACTTATCTTCGGAGTTGCCTGTTCAGAGAAGATTCCATGAGGTCACAGATGGCCAGAAAATTATTTGAGTTGACCACGAGCATAATTCATCTTTGACGTCAACAAATAGGCGTTGCAAATTTTTGCAGGAACTATCGCTACAATTATGTATGTCGGCAATAGAATCCCGGATGGACAATCTAAAAGTTCTGTCCAAATTTTTCTAGCGGACGGCCATTGGACAAGTTCTAGGAAGAGAACTTGCATAACGTTTGCAATAAAAAATGGACTTTTTTCGGATGGTGATAGAAAAAAAGCTAAGACAGATAATTTCTATTGATAAATTTCCCATGGAAGGTAATTATTTAAGCTTACTTGCAAAATAATTCTTCGCCCTTGTGAGCGGCCTTCCGGCAGTTAACCGGAACATTCACCATGGCGAACGAAAATATGCATGTTTTTGAGTACAGGTTGTCCCAGAAATTCTCGATGGGACGCAGCTGGAGGACGTTGAGCGGGTTCGCCGTCTTGGGTACCACATCGTTATTCAGCCGCTCCATCTCCTCCAACGATCGCTTCGAGTAGTGGGCCGACGCCAGATCCGGCCAGAACACCGCGTCTTTGCCCTTATGGTATTTCTTGATGAACGACGCAACTTCCGGCAGGCATTTCTTACTATAAATTTCCCCGTTCACGGCCAGTCCGGAGCGAAAGAACAGCGTCTCCTTTTCGCTGATTGTCAGCCACAGCAGCACCTTCTTGGGGAACTTGGTGTGTGAAATGAACTTCACCTCGGAGCTCACTTCCTTCGTGGGGGAAGTAAAATACGAAGTGCCCTGACAGTCGTTGCCATCCAGGGTGAGATAGGTCTCGTCGTCCATCCCCAACGCCAAGTCGCGATTCGCCGGGAAAATCGAGTTGACCATCTTATTCAGCCGCTGCCGCTGCGTCATTGCCTGCAGCTCCAAAACCAGTGGACGTAACTTCCGCTTACTGACATGTATGTTCATGTTCGCCAGGTACTTTTTCACTGTTTGGCCGGTTAAACCAACCTCCCGACCAAGCGCACGCAGCGATCTAGCCACTTTTCCCTCGGTCTTCCTCTTCAGCATCCTTTGGAGCTTCTTGTCGCTCAGCGCCGTGGGAACCGAGCTTTCTTTCGATGCTCTGATTGTTATCTAATAGTGCCAAGATGTTTTAGATGCCGGAACGGGCGTATCTGGCGTCCACAAAGTGCCGCACGATGTCCGTTTCCGACGCGGCGGGATGCCGTTTTTTGAACGCGCACACGTCTGAACGGAGTGCTTCACTGTTTTTGCCATCACGGTTAGAGTTCGACTGATTGAGCTGTCAAATTTTGACTGCTGGCTCATGGGTTACTATGATTAATGCTGCATGGGTAGTTTTGTCAGTGCGGGTAAAGGTAAACCCATGAAAAATCGGCAATTTTTGTCAATTTTTTTAAATGCAAACGTTATGCAGAAGTGCGAAAATTAATCGCAAAAAAAAAAACAGAAAGAAATGCGATTCTTGCTTGAAACCGGTTTTTATCGAATACAGCAGAAATGTTTGCAATAATTGTTGAACTTTATTATATTTTTTTTTAGTTTTTTATTAAGTGTGCAAATAAAATGTCTAATTTCGTGCCAAAAATTCGTCATTTGCGGAAAGTATTGATTTTTCTCCTTCCATTCAAAGAAAACGGCAGCTCAAGCGCATCGAGAGCTCCAAAAAATGTACGGGGATGCTGCTTTACGAAACAACATGCCGTGATTGGTTCTGTCGCTTCAAGGACGGTGATATTAATGTTGACCAACGTTCACGTGAAGGAAGGCCCACAACCTTTGAAGACGTTGAATTGGAGGCATTGCTAGATGAGGATTCGTGCCAAACGAAAGCAGAGCTTGCTTTAGCATTATTAGTTACCCGTCAAGCCATTTCCAAGCGATTGCATGCGTTGGGAATGATCCACTTTATCGCCGTTTTATCGCCTGTAAACAACTGCTCCAGCGACAAAAAAGGAAGGATTTTCTTCATCGCATCGTGACGGATGATGAAAAATGGATACATTACAGCAACCCAAAGAGTAAAACAAATGACATCAACACTTACCGCAAATGACGAATTTGGCACAGAATTAGATATTTTCACACAACCAGAAGTAAATAATGCAAAAACAAAATCACTAATGTGTCACAGTGGTTTATTTGCCAAATGTATAACCTTGGTTCATGACGTTTTGGATACGTCAAAATCGACCAGCTTACTGCTAGAGACATCAACTGACATGCAGCGAAAATTAAGTTGCGCACCTAATGTTTCTGTGATATAGTTTGAATTCACACACTGAAAACCATACTTGTTTATGACTTGTATACACAACATCCAAAAATGGACTCCGACAACACCAATGCAAAGTTGTCATAAAAAAAATCGAACTCCCGTTTCATACTCTGGATTGGCCACTCCAACTCAAGGTATGGGGGGTACGGTAAAAGTTGTGTTTTTTTTTTTTTAAATATTTTTATAATTTTTTTTATTATATTGTTGTTGGTTTTTTTTTATTTTTTTTTGGGGTTCGTGTGTGGGTGTTTATTAATATATTTATTATATAATTATCCCTCTTCCTCCTTTTTTTTTTTTTACCTCTCCTTTTTTTCCTGTGTTGGGGACATGATACCACCGCGACCATTAATTGTTCTAATGTGGTGAGTCCTTTTTTTATGTATGCCAAATTGCAATGGTGAGTCACTATTCTGAGTAATTACCACTACTATTATAGGCAATGATCCCAACTAGGTAATATATTCCTTATGAAATTTATTACCCTTTTGGGGCTAACAACCCAGATTTCCCAAGGCTTCATAAGATCTTTGTCAAGAAATCTGCATCTTTTATAAAATAGTGCAACGCAGTCACACAGTAAATGTTCAGAGCTTTCACTCTCCAGGTTACAAAAGCGACATTTATCTTCATTTAGCTTACCAATGAACTTTAGGTGATATTTACTAGGACAGTGTCCTGTTATTAAACCTGTGTATAGACTCAGATCACGTTTCGATAGATTTAGTAACCTCTATGTAAAACAAGCGTTTGGCTTTATAAAACGTTTTTATTGCCGGGCATTTAAGGTCTTGTTCCAGTTGTACTGTACCTTTGTTTTCTCCCAGAACTTAAGCTCCATTTTTAAGGCACTAGAAGATAATCCAACAAATGGTTCGGGCCCTATGAATTTCGTGGTTGATCCTTTTTTTGCCAATTCGTCAGCTTTTTCATTTCCGGGCTTCAAATGGTGAGTTGACAGATTTGAAGGAGGGTGCAACCGACCTCTGGTCCTCACTATGGTTTAACTATAGTCGAGTAGATCCAATGAATCATATTCAGCTCCAGACCCCATTGTTTCCCAAAAGTTCTTTTACAGATCCAGAAAACACTTGTCGCTTTCGCTATTCGTTGTTCAATGTGTTTGTTCCAGCTATGTTTGTTATCTAAAGTTACCCTTAAATACTTAACTTCCGTGGACATTGAATGCTTTACATCAGCTAATTTGAGGTTAGCTATTGAAATGGTACGTCTTTTAGTAAAAGGTACAATAGTTGTTTTTGTAGGATTTATATTCAATCCCTCACGTTTACACCACGATAGTGGGGGATTTAATGCTTTTTGCATTTGGTCAGAAACCGTTCCATCAATTTTTCCGCGAACTATAATAACTATGTCAACGGCAAAACCAACTGATGATGATGATGATGTAATACTACCATCTATTGAAGCAAGGTAACTTTCCATAGCAGTGGAATAATCTGAAAAACGATTTGATCAGGGTTCTATAGTTGTCTGTGATCATCAAGTTCCTGTATGAAGGGCCAAAAACGTTTGTGCGGGCCCGTAAGCAGAGACACTTACGCGAATATAGGGAAGAGAATCTCCTTCCAAAAGCAAGTTCACACAGACAGCACTAGAATCGAGCCCTCGAATGATAGAATAAACCCAATAGATGGGGTCGAAGAGCCCGCCCTCGTTCCGCGAAATGTTAACAATAGGGAGGAGGCAGTCCCATGCTCCCTACCCAAATCGTTTTATTTTGGTGCCCTGATGGTCCCTCCCTTTCCCCGTTATATGTTATTTAATATTTAGTATATTATGTACACAAAATATAAGGATATCATTATTGACAAACATGCCAATTTATTCAAATTTCAAACATGAATGATACTATCAATGGATTGTTACTGAAGAATAAATAAAAATTAGATATGTATTAATATCCTTCTTGTCCTGGTAAATAGATCATTCCAAATATCAAAGATAAAATTTCAATAAAAGATATTGTTCCATAAGACATGTTGTAATATTTTTTCTTTACACTGTTCTAGTAACATTTCAAATATAGCAATTGGAGTGAACGAAGAGTTCGGTTTGATGATTCCTGAAATAAATGGCTTATCTTACCATAGTGCCGCTAAACACAGTATTAAAATATAATCTTACATTGCTTATAAGCAAATGCCAGTCTTTTATGAATATAGTAGTTGAAATTCAGAAGTGCAATTTTAAATTAAATGTAATGCTGAAAAACAAATTGAGCCTTTGATGCCTGTCTTGTTGCTCCCGGCTCTTACATGGTTTTGGAATGCAAAAATGATTCCAAAGTGTGCTGAAATTATTGATCAAATGAGAATGGGAAATATACACAGTCACACCCCCTCACTTCGCTATTGTCAGATTGACAACATTGCCCAGGCTACGCCAACCAGCGTCTCCATGTTTCAGCTGGTAGTCTTTTGTGATCATATGACTCGTGGAGGCGTGAGGTAGGAACTTGTGAGGACGAGAGGTCGGCCGCACCCTCCTTCGAAGTTGTCAACTCACCATTTGAAGCCCATGTCATCCGCAAAACCAATTACCTCAAAACCCTGATGCTTTAGTTTTAGAAGGAGATCATCAACAACCAGGGACCCCAGAAGCGGAGATAGAACATCCCCTTGAGGACAGCCTTAAACTTTTTTTTTTTTTTTTTGTCTTGATTATCGAGATTTTCAGCCTTGGGCTGGTTCATCTCCCGTCGTAGTTACTCAAATTCCCTTTTTGGGTATTTTCGTAACTTGTTCGGAGGTGAGATTCGAACTCATGATCGCCCCCACACAGCCTTAAACTGCTGTTACTCTCGTTTCTGTATCTCCTAGGTTAGCTGATAATTCCGAAGGAATTTGTGAAATAGGTGAATCTGCTTTTGTAAACAAACATTTAAATCGACGATTTTTTACGAATAAAAGCTCAATTTCTTAAACTAAGACTACAATCGGGTAAAAAAAAAGCTTCTTCTAGCCAACTCTGGTCTTCATTTTTAAATTGAGCTTGTATACGCTAAAAAACTTCGATTCAAATGTTTGTTTACAAAAGCAGATTCGCCCATTTCGCAAAGTTCTCCGGAATCCTCTTTTGGATAGCATTTCTACTATCCAGTTTACTATGTTTTCTTTAAAACCATGATTTCTCATTTCGATTATCATGGATGTGAAGGATGCATTGTCAAATGTACCTTCAATATCAAGAAACGTTGCTAAGAGAATTTCGATAGAAGCAAATGATTTTTCTATTTTAGTAACCAGAGTGTGAAGAGCTGTTACTGTTGATTTTCCTGTTTGATAGGCAAATTGTATATTACATGATGGTTTTTTAAAAAGAAATTCAGATTTTCTGTATTCATCTATGAGTTCTTCCATTAATTTCAAAAAGATTGATGGCAGACTAATTGGTCTGTATGATTTTGGTGAAGATTTATCTTTTTTATTTGCCTTTGGTTTAAATACAACTCAGACTTGCATCCATTTCTTTGGAACATATCCCAGTAAAAAACTAGACTTGAATAATTCAATCAAAATAGGAAATGTCACAGATTTGCACTTTTGAATAAGTGCTGGAAAAATTCCATCTGGACCAGGGGATTTGAAAGTACTGAAAGAATCTATTCCCCATTCAATCCTAGAGTTCGTGAATATTCTATTTGCAATATTTCCAGCTTGTACATTGGACAATTCTGTTCCAAGTAGTGAACCATTCATCCTAGTAAATCTATTTATTTCCACACGTTCAGATTCTCAAGATGTGGTACTTGGCATGCAATTGTAATTTGGTTGTTGATCAGCAGTGCGCAGAGACCCTGGAAAATGAGTTTGCATCATTAAGTCCAGAGTTTCAGAGTAAAATTTCCGTCAGGCTTTTTGAGAGTCCCGAGACCATTGGAATGATCTTTTTGAATTTTTGCTGTTTCAGGAGTGCTTTCTATGTTTTCACACAGATTTCTCCAATCGTTCCGCTTGGATCTTCTTATTTATCTATTATATTCACTCAATACCTCTTTGTACTGACTTCAATTTGAAGTTATTTTCGCCCGATTGAATAATTTCCGTGCTTTTTTTCGTAGTTTTTTCAATCGCTTGTTCCACCAGGAAACCTCTTTTTTGGGCGGGCGTTTTTTTGGGGGGCAATTGGGTTTGGAAGCACAATAAATTTTTTTTTTTTGGTGTTATCTTTTTTTTTTTACTTTTTTTTTTTTTTTTTTTGTTTTTTTTTTTTTTTTTTTTTTTTTTTTTTTTTTGGGGGTATTGGGGGGGTGGTTTTTTTTGGGGGGGTGTTGTTTTCTTTCCTTCTATATTAAAGTTCTGTCCAGTTAGAATCCGGAATCACTTATTGTGTTGCAGCGGCACGAAAAGTGACCGCTGTAAGAATTCTTTTACAGCGGTTTGTTTACCTAAGCGCCCGCTTTTTGTGGTATAAATTTCAAAGTGTTTCGTGCTGTGAGTCAAAAGTTATTCCAGATGGAAGCCGAGTGGAGAGAAATAATTCTGCACACCCACGTTGATAATCCAACGTGGTGCGCAATAAAAATCGCAAAAACGTTGAAAATCGCCAAATCAACCGTGTATGATGTGCTCAAACGTTTCAGGGAGTGAAAGAGCGTGGATCGAGTGCCTCAAGGTAAGCGTCGTTGTGGAACATATGACCGCAAGCTGAATCAGAAGGCGTTGAGAACCGTCAGAGCAAACCCTGGACTATCAGATAATGAAATCGCACAAAAATACGCTGCTGCTCGCAGTACCGTTCGAAGAATTCGTTTGCGAGCAGAATACCGTTCTTATCGAGCCAGCAAGCAACCAAACAGAACGTTGAAGCAAAGTTTCGTCACTAAAACTCGAGCTCGGAAATCGTACTAGCAGGTTTTGACGAAGTACCAAGAATGCCTGCTCATCGACAATGAAACCTACGTCAAAATAGATTTCGGACAGCTTCCTGGCCAAAAATTCTACATGGCGACGGCACGAGGAGATGTTTCTGCGAAGTTTAAATTTGCTTTTATGGACAAATTTGCAAAAAAAAAACTGATGAGCAGCTGCGGAGCAAAGACCAAAGTGTTCGTGACGAATAAGACGATGGACTCGAAGCTGTACAAGGAAGAATGCCTCAAAAACCTCGTACTACCTTTCATTAAAGCCCATAAAGGTCCCGTGAAGTCTTGGCCAGATTTGGCGAGTTGCCACTACAGCCGGGAATTCATCCAATGGTACCGCGATAATAACGTAGATTTCATTGATAAAAACATAAATCCACCCGACTGCCCGCAGTTCCGGCCCATCGAGAGATTTTGGGCAATAATGAAGCGGAAGCTTAAGAAAAGTTGAAAAACGGCTCGGGACGCGACTCAGATGACCAAAATGTGGAACAGAAGCCAAGGAAGTTGACTCCGGAGGTGTGCAGCGTTTGATGGGAGGAATAAAAAAGAAAGCAAATTTTCATAAGAAATGAAGAGAAATGATTTGTATTGATATTTTTTCCTTAAAGTACAATAAATTACCTTTGTTTTGATGAATCAAACTTATTTGTACGTCAATTCGTTACCGAGATACAGATGATTTTACTATTCCGGATTCTAAATGGACATAGTTTTAGACAAATTTTGAAAGTGGTTGAGTTCATAAATCCAAAGCTGCTATAAGATACCAAATTAGGTGGGTTTTCCATAGTAAAGAGTTTATTGAAAAAAAGTTTGCAAAATATAAAAAGTAAATATCTAAAACAGTGTTTTTTTGTATTTTGGGGGTTATGTTTGTGTAGGTGTGCGTCGGTGGGTCGGGAAGGGACCATTTAAAACAGAAAAGAGGGGGGAGGGGAAAAAAAATTGGTGGGGGGAAAAGGGGGAAAAAATGAAAAAAGGGGGGGGAAAACACACAGGAGTAAAAAAAAGGAAAGGGGGGGGCCTTTGGGGGGGGTGCGGGCCGGGGGGGGGCCCAGGCGGGGGAGAGTACATAAGGAAAAACCCATCGGCATCGACGCGGGATTTGGTCAAGCAATTCAACACCAGCATCGGAGAGTTTTCAGGGAGTTCCGAGCTTTGATTCGACGGATCGAAACTTGAAAATCCCTGAAAACGTACAAGAAACAGAAGGTGCCGAAGAAGTCCCTGGAGCAGCAAGCTCGGGCCGAAACAAGAGCGCAAAAACTGTGTAACCGGATTCTGAACAGTACAGACGGATCCCGATCGATGATAAAACCTACGCCAAGGAAGATATTATATTCAAGAGCACTGCCCGGACCGCAGTATTGTACAATATCGATGGACCAGAACCTGGAAGACGCTGACGGTGGCGATGGAAAAGTTTGACAAATGGTGTAGGCCTGCCAAACGATTTGTACCTACGGTTTGCGGTCGTTGATTTTTTTCACGAAGGGTACAAACCACGCTGTACCGTGTACGAGGAAGAGTGTGTGAAGAAGAGATTGCTGCCAAAGTACACAAATCACGAGACTCCCCCTCTCTTTTGGCCGGATTTGGCTTCCACAAACTACGCCAGGTCGGTTCTACAGTGGTTGGCAAACAATAATGTACAATTCATGAAAAAGGACATCAATCCGCCGACTCTGTCCGGTTCTTTGGCTAATTGTACGGTATTGTCGGCGACATGCAGGAGTTCCAGAAAAAGTGGACAGCAGCCACCAGGAAAGTCACAAAAGCAACTGAGCAGAATTTAATGGAGAATGTCAAGTCCAAATTGCGAGCGTTTTACAGAAACTATGATTTTTATTAATATAAACAGTGAAATGCAACAAAAGGATATATTTCTCCAATAAATCGAAAACTGAAGTCAAAATTTTACTTTTCACTATTTTCTTTTAAAATCAAAGTTGCTAACTACTTTTCGATACATTCATTAATGGTCATTATAGTTTTGTGGGTACAAATGTTCCTTGTCGGCCACTTCAATGTTTTTTTTTTTTTTTTTTTTGAGACAACGGTTAAGACCCTCCTAAAACGTTGCTAAGAGAAGCCTATTGAACTTGTTTAATCAGTTTCGGCTGCTTAACTTTGCTCAAGATGATTCAAGACGAGGAAGAGTTGTTGCCATTCAAATCAACCACAACCGTTATCGACCGATCGAGATGTTATCTTGCATTTGAAAGCTGTTAGAGAAAATTATTCTTTTCCGTTTGAACCAATGGGCTAAAACGAACAACCTCCTTTCAGATACTCGATATTGTTTCCGTAGGGGTAAGGGATAAAACGGATCATAGTTAAAACAAATGTAATTTTTGAATTCTTTTTCATGCATTTAATAAGAGCAATGCGAATAATTCAAAATTTCAGTCGAATATGAAATTACATGATTGAAGAACGGTGTGATCTCATCAACAATTTCTAACTAGCGTAACTATGTTTCGCTGATATCAATAATATCAGAAGTAGAGACCTTCATCAGGACAGTTTTCCTAAGAAAACTTAAGGAGTCCCTACAGAAAAACAATTTTTTTGCTCTAACTTTTTTATTTCAAATTTAACAACAAAGTGGCCTTCAGATGGTAAATCTTGCCGATAGCTTTTACCGTTAGCGAAATATTCATGATTTTCTTATAAAACTACACCCTTGTCAAATGTGTTTTACTCAATTTAACAAAAAATAACCTATCTCCAGTTTTCAGATATAATATGCAATAGTAAAAATACTTTCAAATGGTGTTGAGAAATATTTTTTTTGTTTGCCCCAACATCTAAGATATTTATTAATACAGAGATCAACATTGGTAAAATGCCCATTTTTTTCAAAAACCATAATTACTTTTGTTTGACATACGATAGCAACGATTTGAGCACACCAGAAGTTGTATCTTTTATTGTTATAGAATCAATGGGAAGAGAACTTTGCTGAAAAATTTTAAATTTTTCTAGTATGAGTATGATAGAGAAAAATAACAGATTTTTATAGGGACACCCTATGCTACGTAGGTAAATTGCTCTAATTAGGTCATTTCAAAAGCTACAGAAAATATTTATACAGTCAATGTTGCTTAAAAAATTCTCATCTACAAGTGTTTTTGAAGTATATGTTATAACTGTAAATAAAAAAGTTAGATTTTCGGTTTCCTTGAAAATAAGGACCACCCTAGTTTTCATTCACAAAAAAATTAGGGCCATAGTGGCCATTACGCCACTTACATTGATGTTGTCATTCAATGCACAGTGGTTCAGAATGCGATTTTAGCTGGAAAGATACAGCCCAAGTTTGAAGTTTTGGAGCAGAATTGTCGTCAACAAAGTTGTTTCTAAAAATAATTTTAGAAACAACTTTGTTGACGACAATTCTGCTCCAAAACTTCAAACTTGGGCTGTATCTTTCCAGCTAAATTCGCATTCTGAACCACTGTGCATTGAATGAGCTCGAAACATCAATGTAAGTGGCGTATAATCCCTGAATGAATATGATCATTATTGTAACAATAAGCGCTGCACAAACTTGGAAGGTAACTGTGGAAAGTCGACATCACTGATCCGCAACTTCGCTACAAAATTCGCCTTCGTGTTCTTCGCCTTCTTGTAGGGAACAAAATAGAGCAGTTGGTCATATGTTAATTGGTTCGATAATTACGGCTCTGGTTGTCTTGTTCGTCACAGACTCAGGTTGAAAATCACGTTAATACGATATTAAAATATAATCTTATAAGGGTACGCAATCTCAACAGTCGGTATCGGACAGGGTGGGATTGGAGATTTAGTGGATCCTTCAAAGCTAAATGACGTGAAGCCCACCTGATAGATCTACGCAGAATAGGTTCTAACGGTATTGTCCAGAAAATATCATTTGCAGTCCAAACAACAAGTGGGGTTTCTAGAAAGGGACTTTCCAGGGACAATACTAAGATTAACATAATGGATCATGAAAAGTCTTTGCCCAGTTCAAGTGTACATTTTCAAAAACTTCTAACAATTATTCTTTGCTCAAATTCAACACATTCAACCTCTCTTAACTACAACAAAAGAAAATCGAAGCAAATGCTGATCGTTTTCGGATTCTAAGATATGTATGTAAAACAATTATAGACACCCCTTCTTCACTATGTCTTAACACAATGAAAAACTCCCTACAGTATATTGAAATAACATTCATTTCATATTTCCATCAGTCAACAAGTTTGTAGTCTGAACAAGGCAAGTTTTCAAGAATTTCTTCAACAGTGCTTGGATAAATTTAAATTCTAGAAAGCAAAGTAACAATATTCCTACAAAGTTTGAGGATATTTTTGCACATTGAAAAAAAAATCTTCAACTCGAAGTAGGTTTTTTTGAGCTTCATGGAAGATCTTTTCTGAATATATTTCCACGGGAATTCCTCAATGTTGAATATTATTCTAACAAATTCAGAAAGACATAAACAATGCGAAAAGGAGTGTATTTTAATAAATTCTTCTACGATCTTTTGTAAACAGTCAAGACGACAATAGTGTTAATGGATTAATGGAGAAATTAACATCCACGAATACGTAGTATTTAAGATGACAAATTTGAATGATATCAAAAAGATTGACGTCGTTTGATATATGATCAAGCAGATAAATAATCATCTCTAAACTTATGTTTGCCAATAATATAAATCATAGTGGTATTTCAAAGAGGATTATAGAGTAAAAGTAAAGAGTAGTATTATAAAAACGTTGAACTCAGTTAATCAAATATCGTCGTTGGAGGGATCTTCCAATGTGTGGTAGATAAAGTACTTCAATATGGATAATAATAGTGTCTGAATGTTCGAAAATAATTAAAATATTATATTATATTTTTCTAAGAGCGTTTTATGGCAGCATTTCCAAGATAAACTTTTACATAACTTTTATCAGATTTTATGCAAGTTGCGAAACGATGTCTTGAGAGGGAGATTAAGTATCTTATAAAACTATTTAGTGTACTTATAAATGATTTAGTTTTATGGAAATTACTTCAACTGTTCTTTAATCACCCTTAAGAACTGTTAATGAATTAAAACCACCTTAACTTGGAAAAAAAAACTCTGATAAAACCAGATGAAATCCATAATGCTTTGATAAAACAACCATAAAACATGAATAAAACCAATTTGCATTTGAATTGTTACTTGGGATTACTGTGCATTATTTGAGCGATTGAAGGCCAAAATCGCTCCAAAACGGCCTCGAAAGAGGCCGAAAAACAATTTTGTTTTTTTCAAGAGAAAAGCAATTTTTTGTTTACAAGACAATGCGCAGGCGGACAAGAGCATCACAACCACGGCTTAAATCAAGGACTTACGGCTCCAATTGCTTCCGCATCCACCGTTTTCTCGCGATTTGGCTCTCTCGGACTATTATCTGTTCCCAAACCACAAAAGATGGCTCATCAATAAAAAAACTTCAGCTCACGTGAGGAAATCATCGACGCCGCGCAGGAATATTTTTATAGACGGAAAATTTATTTTCGGACGGGATCAAAAGTTGGAAAATTGCTGAAATAAGTGTATTGAGCTAAAAAGGGGGTAATTTGAATAAAATAAAAAAAAAAACATTAACAAAAAAACATAATTTTTTTTTTAATCCCAAGGAGGCTAATTTTCACCCCACCTAGTAACCTAATTTTACGGTACCGAATGTTTAATGTAGATGGAAATGTAACTCGCAAGGCTTCATTATTCTCGTAACTATGGAAAATCAAATTTGAAATGAGATTGTTTGTATTTTAGTAGAAACCCCCAATACCATCACAATAATTGCATTAATTGCATTCCATTCTTCATACTAAATGAAGGTGTCAAATGGGATTTTTGTTGTTTTAGGCAACCCTAATTTTTAAATAAAAACTGTTGAGATTTAAACGGTATGCCTAATCGGCTAAATGTCATTCGGTGAAATTACTTAAGACCAAATATCATGTTTATTGTTAAATAACGTCAAGTGTTTTTATCCTCACCTGATGAACAATATATTTTTGGTGATTTGTATTACGCTTCGTCGGAATTGTTTATTTTGTCTACTTTTTTTTTAAATGTATCAAGAAAACTCTTCTGTTCAAAAACTGTACACCAATCATTGAATTTTAGTTATAAACTATAAAAACTCAATAAACTATAAAAACTAAAGGCATGTAAAATGACAAAATACCCATGACTCTTCCCAAGATTATCATGACGAATCAAATCACAAATTCTCCTAGCCACGTCACTCTCAACGATTGACTCACATACAGATAAAAAGAAACATTGAATTTTCTGCGTTATCTAATGCACATAAAGGGAATGCTAGATTTTGCAGAAAATAATGGCATATTTCATTACGATTACGCCTGAATCTATCATGTTGTATGAAAGATTGCAAACATTGTTGTATGGCGCACGAAAGATTGCAAACAATTACGTTGTGTACGCCTCCTTTGGTTTGGAATTAAACGAGGGGAAATTTTACGCGCCTGTTAAAATTCATTTTTTTTTCTGAGCAATGAACTTGGATAGACTTTACAATTTTCCTTGTTGCTTCTCATCGTGTAATTTAAAAGAATGGGTGAATAAGCTAATGTAATCAAGAGATTATTTAATTTTCATGGATTTTAGAGCTTTATGCAAAATCAGCTCTACATAGTATTTAGCCAGACGGTTTTGGTAAGACGGTTTTGATGTAAGAGTAGAGTCATGTCATATGATTGTATTCATCAACGATTCCATGAAATAACTATATAAATATACAAAGTATCTTGTTTTTCATCGATGGATCAATCAATCCCATAAGACTGTCCGCTGTAGTTTTCAACATAAAAAAAAATAACGTCAAAACGACCCCATATGGTAGATGAGGTTGGGCACTGTTTATCATCCTCAAGAGAGGAATAAAAAAAAGTCCGTATTCAGTGGTTTCGAATTATGAAGCATGGCACCGTTGCTCCCGGCAAAATTTGATTAACAATACATTTCCATAACATTATTGGAATATCACTCACCGAATGTTGTTCATAACATTATTGTAGCAAATGTTGCCATCCTGCTGGAATGGAATATTCAAGAGGTAACACCATCAATTCCATGTAGAAGTCATGAAAACCCATAAAGAGTGGCATTATCGACATCGAATGGTGCAGGAACGCCATGTTCACACAAGTATCACATAAAGAGCTGGAATGCTAGTAACAACAGTCAGCATTGTGGTAGCAAAAAAAATGAAATAACCAGTGAAAATAAAACGGGTTTTCCACTGCCATGAATGTGTTATTGCAGCGGATGTATCCCGCATGAATGTATCTACCACCTCGTCCGGATACGAGCATGCTAAAAAACGTGAAACACAATTTCAACTTGTCATTTATGCAGAATTGTAATTATGAAAATGTAAGTAGTGGAATAATAAAATATTCTTTCTCCATTCTCAGGCGTCATGTAACCAGCCAGACAGCGTTCGAAGAACAAAACTCCTCCCCACCCAGAGTGGTATCGCTTGACACGTTCCGTGACACATAAAGTATAAGAAGGTATATCTGGGCTCTCCACATGGTCCCTAGGATACGTCGGGGATGCCATCGGGGGAGCATTGTGAGTGCTGATGCGTTATAGTTCCAAAGTGTACGCTTATAAATGTATTCTACCACCGTCTTGACGTATGGCTATGTACTACTATGCAAGCAAATTATCAGCAGTAGCATGTGGCACTCGTTGCCGACAAGGATTAACCAGAAGGCAGCGGAATCGTAACGCAAGTCGTAACCAGCAGCGAGCCAAGAAGGACGACGATGAAGATTCCGACGATAATAACAAAGATAAAAAGGTAATTTTGCTGTGATACGTATGAATACATAATTTATCTACATTATCTCATTTTCTGTCGACTATGGTGAAGCACCACCACGGAACGAAACCAGAATTGCTTTCCCGTCATAACATAACTACCAGCGATGTATTCAGAAACATCGCGGTATGGTTTGCATTACACAAAGGCAACTAAGATCAGCCACGGGATGCTTCCGAATGCAAAAAGTTGTTAATAGCAGTACCCGAGCTGCGTTTCCTCTCCTCCGGCTTGGTTAGGAAGGAAGGAAGCAAACCATTACCACATCACGTCGCCATGGAAGGATAAAGCATTAATGAAGGTTTCCTTAACAACCGCGGCCGGAGCACGATTTCATTTTATTTTTTATTCTTGGCGGATAGATCATAATTTACTGGGCAACCTTTTTGGCTTCGAGCCAGTGATTGTGTGGCTCTGGCATTAGTACCGAGCACCCAAAGTGCCCGGTAATAAAGCGGAAATGTGGGTGTGGACTGGAGCCATTTTTGTATTACGACCTTTCATGATTTCCGTGAGTTGTTCTGTGAACGAAAGCAGAAACGCTTTAGTCACCCTTATGTCTAGGTTGAGAACCGTTTTTTTTCCTCAATAAAATGAAATAACTACTCGGTAAGGCTCTAGATAATCGAATCATAAGTTTTGCTTCATTTGAAGAAGCTGTTATTTTCAGAGCTTTATTGTTTTGTTAAGACAGCTTCAGATCTAACGTTAAGATGTTTCCAAGTGGCAATAGCTATGTTTTACTTTCTCAGAAACAAAACAAAAACAAGTTTCCGACAAATTTTATAATTTTGTTGTAGGTGACTGCCAGGAACTTTGTATTGTTGACGCATTTTCTAGAAAGAAGTCTTCTATTGTCAACCGGTTATTCCATGGATGATACTCCAATGTAGAGAGATACCTTAATAAAGGACCTTGATGTTATACTTGACGATAAACTTACCACGAACCTCACATGTCCTATATTATAACTAAACCTCACGAAATCTCGATTGCATTTTTCGTGTAGCAAGATTTTAGTCTTTTTTTTGCCGCGCTGCTACAGACCAGATTTTTGCGATTCGGCAAGTGCTGCAGTAATGTCGCGGATATAACGTGCCCATACATAATCTTTTCATCGATTTCAAATCAATCGATCAAGCTATGGCAGATCATGCACAGATGTGGATTTCCAGATAAACTGGTACAGTTTGTCAAGGCAACGATGGATCGAATGATGTATTTCGTCCAAGTCACAGGGGCACTCTCGGGTCCCTTTGAATCTCAAAGAGGGTTACGGCAAAGTGATGAATTATCGTGTTCGCTATTTAACATTGCATTGGAGGGTGTAATTCGATGAGCGGGGAAATACTCGAGTGGTGCGGTCTTCAGGAAGTCTGTCCAACGATTTGGCTTCGGCGATGACGTTGATATCGTAGCATGCAACTTTGAGACGATGGCGAAAACGTACATCAGATTTTAGGCTGAAGCAAGGAGGATTGGGCTTGTCATTAATGTGTTTGAAACAAAATACATGGAGGATAAGGCTCACGGGAGAACAATGATAGCATCCCACAACAACCTCAGATTGACGATGATAAAATCGAGGCGGTAGAAGAATTAGTGTATCTAGGCTCATTAGTGACCGCCAATAACAACACCAGCAGAGAGATAAAAAGCCGCATTATGGCTGATAATTACATTAATCACATAATACACAAAATACAGACATTACCGCTAAGTTCATACGGCATAACTAAAGAACTTGCCAACTTTTTCAGGACAGCACACTAAACTGGTTACTCACAACAAACAATAAAAAATAAAATCAATAGGAAAACTGAAAAACAATTTAAACAACCACTCACCACATTAACAGAAACACAACCTCAACTTGAAAGAATAGCAATGACATATGACACCCACACTAAACAGTAACGACCCATCCTTCGAAACTTTGCTTTTGAAATAGTTTTCACTAGTAAAAATAATCAACTTCAAACTCTCTTATGCTCTCCAGGATTTTTGAAGATTGTCAATGGGGTCTTTAACATTGACAATCTTCAAAAATCCTGGAACTACAAAATAACTTGTGATTATTGTGAAAACATTTACATAGGACAAACCAAACCTTCTCTAAGAACTCGCTACAAAGAAAATATCACAGAAGTCACTTAAGCAAACAAAGACGCCGACAAAGGACTCATACACAATTTCAAATAAAAAATAGCTGAACATATGTTCAACAAAAAACCTGCTGCGTTGTTCTCTTCAAGTCGTGCACTGTACACTAAAGAAGTCTGTAAGTCGCAGATGAAATAGGCCTATCTGTCATAGGATAAGCGTTCTAGAGTGGAATTTAACGGAATTTGCTCGAGTTTATAGTGATAGTTTGAAAAAGTGTTTCAGTTTTTCTACAGTGATCATGCGAAGTGTTAATTTTAATTTTCCTAGCTTTCCAATAACAATCCTTCTACTAATACGCTCGTATAAATGTTTTAGAAAAAAGCTTCTCCGGTCTGGAACCCCCCATTCTCAAAATGGGGTCGAACGTATTGAGTCAATACAAGATCATTTCATAACATTAAATAAAGATCGCTATATACGATCTCTGGAACATGTCTTTCCTTATGAGAAAAAATCCGGAGTGTCAAATGGTTTTATCCTGTGCAGACCACGAAAAGTGAGCTGAAATCCTATCCAATCGATCCGGAAATTGACTAAGGAAGCCGATATTTCAAAAACTACCATGCAACGGTTGGTCAAAGATGACTTGAAATGTTCGTCCAGGGCAAGAGTAAAGTGCTACCTTGTAACGGACCGAATCAAACAACTACGGCTGAAGCGCTCGAAACGTTTGGTGTCAGCATTAAAAAAGAAGCATACCATCCTCGTATTCTTCGATGAGAAAACGTTCACCATCGATCCACACACACACTTACAGGTTTACTTCACCGAAGAAGATTGAGGATGTTCCAGAGAACGTGAAATTCAAGTTTACAACCAAGCATCCGGCCGGAGTCATGGTTTTCGGGGCAGTTGCGTCCTATGGCTTGAAAATGCCTCCAGTATTTATCAAAGCTGGATTAAAAGGTAATACCGAGGTTTACATGAACATTTTGAAGGACCACGTTCTGTCATTGATGAAAGCCAACTTTGAAGCACACCAACACGTCATTTTCCAACAGGACGGAGCACCGTGTCATACCTTAAAAACTCAAGCGTGACTGAAGGAAAACATGGAATTTTGGCCAAAGGACATTTGGCCTCCTAGCAGCCCGGACATGAATCCTTTGGATTACTTAATATGGGCATATGTTCAGGCTTAGGCCTGTGAACGTTCTCACCCCAGTGTTGGTGCCATGAAAGCTTCCATAACCAAGGCATGGAACTCGATGACTGACTCATACGTTGAGAAGGTATGCTCTCGACTCCGTCCCCGTTTGGAGAAGGTGATCGAGAAAAATTGTGAACATATTGAGTAATGTAATCATGAAAGGCTTAATGAACGATCCCCTAAATAAAAATATGATTTTTTTTATCATTTTCCATGAAAAAAACTTATTTGAAACTGAGGTATGGATTTTCGCATTTTTTTTATGTTCCTAATATCTGCTAGTATATAATAGTTGCTTCAATGTTCCTAATATCTGTATTATTTTAAAAAAGTTTAATGGATTTCTATATATTTTTATTGGCATCCATTTTAAAAACTTTATGAACATACACTCCTATTTACACATAATTCAACAAGACCGATTGTCACAATAATAGAGTTATATCTACATTAAAAAAGTTGACTAAGATGTTAATCCTCATTTTGTAAAATTCTTAGATACGCCCGCCGTGACGATTCTCCATCTTTTCTTGAAATTATCGATACCATTTGCTTTCTTCTTAGTTTCGAAGCACCAGAGCTGGCAGATTTGCTAGTTGCTTATTATTACTTGGCGATTTCTTTTAAATTAATGGTTATGGAATTTTACACACGCTGAGATTCAAGCTTGAATAGCTGTGATCATAGTTTTGGATGGATAAGCGTGGATTGTTCTTTACATTGTATTAGTAGACTATTATCTAACATACAACTAAATATATTATTATGTAAATTTTAAATTTTAATCTCAATTTCAGTGAGCGAAATAAGGCGCTATAACGTTGGCAAATGATTGCCAGACTTTTGGTGCAAATGCCAAAAGTCCACCCACAGGCAAAAGGAGCTTAAACTAATCTCTCTAGCATCTGAACTTCCAACGGTAAAATACAAATTATCTCATTATTTAACGCAATATAGAAGCGTTTGGTACCGGACACTCTTTCTGGAATCGCTCTATTTCTTGGAGTCCTCTCTGCGGCACATGCGAGGAAGTCGGGCTGACCGGTGACAAGAAAAATGATGTACTCAAGAAGTCGTCGGATTCCAGGATGTTTTCAAGAACTGGCTGCGTTAGTGTGAGATTAGAATAGATTAGATGAGTCCCCTCTTATGAATTTTGCTTCATACTGCATTTTCGTGCACCTATACTTACTATTTTTTTTTTTTTGTTTATTTTATTTATGTATTTATGATATCTGGGCTGGAATATAGGAAACGAAACTAACCGAAATGATTTCATTCAGGTATTCAAGTTCGATTAAGCGGCACGAACGGTCGTGTTTTTCGCTCTTTCGTTTGTTTTCTGTCTCGTAAAAATCGGCACGCGATGACATCCGCGCCGGCGGCATCCCAAGCCGTTCCGCAACCGCGGAAAACGATGCTTGTAATTTTAGAGTACTAGAATTTCTATCACATATCATAACCATCGTCCTTTTCAGGACGACAAATTAAATTTTGCAACAAAAGAGTTTGTGTTTAAGTGAAATGTTCGTGATATAACCTAAACAAGCATTGAATATTGTCAAAAACAATATACTTTGGATTGTTTGAGGCAATCAGTCGTGAGTGGTAAATTCAACAGAGACTTTTCATAAGGGCCGAACTGAGAAACGTAGGCAAAGGCTTTTCCGCAAATTTCTCGACATTGATACCTTAAAATGAAAATTAAATTTCGTTTATATTGCGAAATCGAAGGTAAGATTCACTGTTACTTAATTCGTGGTTAATCTTACTAGCCTAAGGTAACTCATGAGAAGATACTCGATTAATCAGTATGAAGTCACAACCTTCGACAGCACTTTTATTTTTATTTCGGGATATGATTCCCGTTCAGCCCAGCAACAACACCAACATGTATGTGTACGATAAAAAAAAAAGGCAGCGATTGGCTGGGCTTCACGAAACTCATTTCGTGCCTTACACAAAAAGGTGTAATGATAGCATTTACCCAGATCACAAGCAATATTAATGTTTCATACAACTTATGAGGCATTTGTTCTATGTACATAATCCATGTTTGAGAAACGAGTGAAAATTAATGTGATGATGATGATGATGTAATACTACCATCTATTGAAGCAAGGTAACTTTCCATAGAAGTGGAATAATCTGAAAAACGATTTGATCAGGATTCTATAGTTGTCTGTGATCATCAAGCTCCTGTATGAAGGGCCAAAACCGTTTGTGCGGGCCCGTAAGCAGAGACACTTACGCGAAACCCGCGAATATAGGGAAGAGAATCTCCTTCCAAAAGCAAGTTCACACAGACAGCACTAGAATCGAGCCCTCGAATGATAGAATAAACCCAATAGATGGGGTCGAAGAGCCCGCCCTCGTTCCGCGAAATGTTAACAATAGGGAGGAGGCAGTCCCATGCTCCCTATCCAAATCGTTTTACTTTGGTGCCCTGATGGTCCCTCCCTTTCCCCGTTATATGTTATTTAATATTTAGTATATTTTGTACACAAAATATTAGGATATCATTATAGACAAACATGCCAATTTATTCAAATTTCAAACTTGAATGATACTACCAATGGATTGTTATTGAAAAATAAATAAAAAATAGATATGTATTAATATCCTTTTTTCCTAGAAAAGCTGAAAACGGAATAGATCATTCCAAATATCAAAGATAAAATTTCAATAAAAGATATTGTTCTATAAGACATGTTGTAATATTTTTTTTATACTGTAACATTTCAAATATATCAATTGGAGTGAACGAAGAGTCCGGTTTGATGATTCCTGAAATAAATGGCTTATCTGACCATAAAGCCACTAAACACAATATTAAAATATAATCTTACATTGCTTATAAGCACATGCCAGTCTATAGTTGAAATTCAGAAGTGCAATTTTAAATTAAATGTAATGCTGAAATGCTGAAAAACAAATTGAGCCTTCGATGCCTGTCGTGTTGCTCCCGGCTCTTACATGGTTTTGGAATGCAAAAATGATTCCAAAGCGTGCTGAAATTATTGATCAAATGAGAATGAGAAATATACAATATGATTTAAAGGTACACGACCTTCAGTCGTGTACCTTTAAATCATATTGTATATTTCAATATGGTGCACTTTGCTATTGTCAGATTGACAACATTGCCCAGGCTACACCAACCAGCGTCTCCATGTTTCAGCTGGCAGTCTTTTGTGATCATAAGACTCGTGGAGCCGTGAGGTAGGAACTTGTGAAGACGAGAGGTCGGCCGCACCCTGCATCGAAGTTGTCAGCTCACCATTTGAAGCCCCACGGCCACGAAACGAGTGAAAATTAATTTACGAAAACTAATTTTCAGAGTCCACTTATCCGATATAATTGGTTGCTTACCCTGTAGTAGGATTCCATCCAATAGGACTCCATACGGTGGGGGGGCGGCTGGTTTTTATTTATTGTTTATTTTTTTCGGTTTGGCTTCCTTGGTGGTAATTATTTTTTAATATTGGTTATTGGTTTTTGGGGGTGTTTTTATAAAATCTCCCGAGGAGGGGGGGAACGGTTTGGTTCTTGTTGGTTTTCGTTTTTATTATTAAATAAATAATTGGTTTGTGTACACTGATAGGCAAAATAAAGTGCCCACCTCTTCGTTTTTGCAATTTCTCTCATTTACTTGGTTCAAATTAAAGTAAACACACTGTATTTTTTTTTATTATCTTATTTTTTATATTCTTTTTAAGTTTCACTTATGGAATACTGAAAAAAAAAGGAGTTTTACTTAAAGAAAAATAAAATCAATTTGTGTTGAAAAAAAAAGAGTGACAAAATAAAGTGCCCACTTCAAAAATCGATATGTTTTCGATAAGTTTCCATTGGAAGACCCCTCGATTGTTTATGTTTTGATATTTTGACATGTTTTGAAGCAAACGGCTCAACCTGGTGCATTTGTATACGTGATCGCATTTGATTCAATTGAAAAAAATGGAGAACGCAGTGCTTTCGAAAGCAAATCCCTTGTGTGTCCGAAAATTGGTCGTTCGTGATGTGCAAAACGGTGAATCGCACCGGGCTGTCGCTAAGAAGTACAGTATCAGTAAGGCAGCGGTTGGCAAAATTCTTCTGAAGCTTAAAACGTTTGGATCAGTGGTGGATTGCCCTGGCAGAGGCAGGAAGCGGAAAATGGATGCGAGAACGGACACCAAGATCATGCGCGAAGTCAAGAAGAATCCGAAGGTAACTGTCCGCGAGATCCAGGAAACCCTTCAGTTATCAGTTTCCGGTCGAACTGTTCGTCGCCGTCTCGTAGCACAGGGGTTGAATAGCAAACTTGCCCGGAAGCGCCCATTTATCAGCAAGGCAAACAAAGCCAAACGGCTTAAGTTTGCTAAGGAGCATGCTGATAAGCCCCTAGAGTTCTGGAAAACGGTTCTCTGGACGGACGAATCAAAATTCGAGCTGTTTAACCGAAAGCGGCGGGTTCGTGTTTGGTGCAGATCGGGAGAGGAGCTTCAAGAGCGCCACATCCAAGGCACGATGAAGCATGGAGGAGGAAATGTGATGGTCTGGGGGTGTTTTCGTGGGGTGGAGTGGGTGAGTTGTGAGTGGGTGAGTTGTGAAAATCGACGGGATAATGACGGCAGATTCTTACATCAACATCCTGCGAGAAAATCTGGAGGTTTCGCTGAACCAGACGGGCCTTGAAGAGAAGTTCGTATTCCAGCAGGACAACGACCCGAAGCATACTGCCAAGAAGACCAAGTCTTTCTTCCGGTCTTGTCCGATCAAACCACTGGAATGGCCTCCACAAAGCCCGGACCTCAATCCCATCGAGAATTTGTGGGCGATTCTCGATGCCAGGGTTGACAAAACTGGTGTTACCAATAAAAATAACTATTTTGAAGCCCTGGAGCGCACCTGAGAAGAGCTAGATCCGCAGCACCTAAAGAACCTGGTCGAGAGCATGTCGAAGCGCCTGCAGGAGGTCCTGAAGGCCAAAGGAGGACACATCAATTATTGAAATGCTTTTATTTTACTTTAATTTATGTTTTCTGTAGCCTAAATGAAGTGGGCACTTTATTTTGTCACTGTTTTTTTTTTTCAACACAAATTGATTTTTTTTTCTTTAAGTAAAACTCCTTTTTTTTCAGTATTCCATAAGTGAAACTTAAAAAGAATATAAAAAATAAGATAATAAAAAAAATACAGTGTGTTTACTTTAATTTGAACCAAGTAAATGAGAGAAATTGAAAAACGATGAGGTGGGCACTTTATTTTGCCTATCAGTGTATCAATAAATTTAATTCGAGGTGTATGTATTTCGAAGCAGTGAAACAAATTCGGGACTATTTAAATGTTTAAATTTTCATTTCTTTTATAAAAAAAATTGTTTTTTAGTGGCATTTTAATGTGATATCGGCCAAATAAGCCATAGCTTTAGTTTAGAAATAAGAAGGCCGGCTGAATACATGAAAAAATAGAATAGAAATTTCTTGCGCATTGATTATTTTGGAGTAAAGATTGTACTCGAAAAAAAAGCAACACTTTCTTTCGTGTATAACTACGCATGGATAAAAATTAATGACAATGAAAGGTTAGAGTGTAATGTTTAGAAGTTCAAAATTTCGTCACAATCAAGTGGTTATCGAGATAGATTCCAAGCATGAAGTGCTTCGACAAAAAAATATGAGCGTGGTCGTGGAAAATCCAGGCTAGTTCCAGCGGGAATCAACAATTCGACGGTGTTCAATGTGATAAAATCGTTCAAAGAGACCCTGACGACCCAGCAGCGAGTTGGCATCTGAAGAAAAGCGAAGAAGACCGACCCCGTGAACGCAAGTAAGGTGATGGATTACTTCAAGCGCAATCAGAACCATTCGATTCGGGTTGTTGCCAAGACGTTCAACTCTCCCGTCTGGTTCGTCCAGCAGACAATGAAGCTGGCTGGACTTCATGTCTTTAAAATAAGGAAGTCGCTTAACCGAATCTATAAACAGAATACGGTGACCAAATCCTGCGCCGGGAAGCTGTACCGAAAGTGGTTAGCGCAGCCGAAATGCATCGTCATGGACGACGAGACGTACATTAAAACAGACTCCAAGCAGATCCTCGGCCTGGAGTTTTTCGTCGGATTGTACCGCCTGGATGTTTTGGAGAAGTTCCGGAAGAAGAAGGTCGACAAATTTGCCAAGGATACTTTGTGTGGCAGTCGATCTGTGGGTGCAGCAAATTCAGCAAGCCTTTCTTATCGACCAGCATCATCAGCGGCCAAATATACACAGAAAAATGCCTCCAGAAGCGCCTGCCCTTCATCTGGTCCCACGAGTGTGACACACAGTTTTGGCCGGATGTGGCATTGCGAATCCAGTGATGGAGTGGTACGAAGCCTACGACGTTGTTTTTGTGCCGAAGGAGGCAAATCCGCCTAACTCGCAAGAACCTCGCCCAATAGAAAAATTCTGGGCGATTATGAAGGGCGAGCTCCGAGAAACAGGGAAGGTCTTCAAAAACGACAAAGATTTGAAGAAAGAGTGGATGAAAGTATGTAAGAAAGATGGCGCAAGTGTTGCACAGGATTTGATGGGTAGCGTTAAGTCCAAGGTACGGGCATTTAGACTAAGAAAAGAGGTTGAATAAACCAACTTTGCAAAAACATAGTTAATATGTGTTTATTTATTCGCTGAGCGTGAACGAACAGTAACCTGATTGATTTGCACTATTTCCTTATCAATATTCGAGCAAGTTTATTTGCTAATGTTTTCAAAAGAAAAGGAAAACAACATTGTCATCGTTATCTTACCGATGTGTTATCCATCTAATTGCAGGCATTATCCTCAGTGTTGTTCGACACAACGGACGACACAATTGTGATATCGGTGAAATCATCAGAACAACCAGAAGTATGCTGTGAAAGCACACCTACATTCACGGTAAGTATTTTAGCCCCGAGCCTGCCGTGTTTTGATCCTATCGAATTTCTACGACGGTGAATTATTTTGTTGCCGCAAGCAGTCAGCACTCGTTAGTGAGTATCAAATTACATTGCTTCAATGCGGGAGATACGAAACATCATCGATATAGCATATAAGATCTCCCACTATATGTTCAGGGCGTGAAGCAAAATATTGATTTTTAACTGAACAAAAATACCCTTATCCAAACACACTTACAGCTTACTTTCAAGTTTCCAATTCAATTTGGAACATTGTTAAATGTTTGCGCCTCGGGTGGCATTCCATAATAAGAGAGCCGAAAACTTTCATAATACATCGCCTCTCGAGGGACGCTCTCTGAACAGAAAAGAAGGGAAAATATAAATGAAAATGAACCGGAGCGAGCCGGGGATTGAAATTCTTGTTCAAGTGCCGAGAAAACGGAAACCGTGAGACTGAAAGCAATAGCCCCAAACCACAAACCGACTGCCGAACGTACGATTTCAGCTCTTGCATCCTGTGTCATAGTCTGTGTAATCTCTCAAACTGAATGGCACACCAGAAAGCACAATCCACAATCCAACCGGGAATAGATTGTGATCTGGAAGATGTCAGCGAACGTCAGGTCAGTTATTTTTCCGTTCCTTCCTTCGTCATCGTTGCTGTGACCTATATGATGTCATGGCATAATGACACGTAAGTTGATGGATTTCTTTTATCAGGATTTGTCAGCACATGTGAGCTGTTTTTCGAGAGCTGCCTCTGTCATATCTGGGGAAAACCCATTCAAGCAGTGTACAAAGTTTGATTATTTTTCTGAGGAAGCTCAGTAAATCTGTAAGATGGTGAATCATGGTTCACTAGGCAAATTGAAAACGAAATGCAGGACATACTGAAAGACATCTGCTTTCATTGCTTCAATGGACCATTATTGGTCGTAATATCTTAGTTTGGCATTGTTTGAAATATACAACGTTTGTAAAGCGATTCCTGTGTTTCCATGTTTTAAACCGCTCAATCAATATTAGTTGCGGAGTATTATCGTAACTAACTGAACTATAGTGATATTTCATAAGCATTAAAATATCAAAAGAAATTCTCATCTTGAGTTCGTCAAACCAGCAGTGTTAAAGCTTTTGTACACACCCGAAAGAATTTCGTATGCAAAATTTGGCTCATGGTTTAGGCAAAACTTAAGCGCTGTCGAGAGTTATAACTCCATACTCATTATTCAAGTGACTTCTCACGAGTCATCAAAGCCTAGTGAGATAAACAGATCTTCCCAAAAATACTGGATCGAACCTTACGTTAGAAACATAAAAAAAAGCTGAACAACTCCTCGTGGTTGCGTTTTTTTATTTTTCAATTACATTTTGAGTCGACATAGTAGATCCGTCAGTCATTCATACAACTACCAGAGAGACGTTTCTTTTTTATTGGTTACAGAATATTTGTAGCTCTTTGTATTGTTTTCGTACAATGAACGAATATTCTTTCTGTGTCAACAAATGTTACGTGCTTTTAACAGTTGCGCGTGTGGTATTGAATACGAAGGTAGCTTCTTGAAAAGTACAAATCAGTTTCGTTGCAGAAAACAACGAATAGATTATTTAGATCTACCTTTCGATTTCGTGATATAAACGAAAATTAATTTTCAGTGAAGCTATAAAGCTACGCTACGCCTACGCCTTTTCCGACTGAGCTAAAGGACGACCCAACCATTCACACATGGGACTTTATATGATTATAAGTATAATTCGTTCCGAAACTCCCAAGGAGTACGTACATAAACTGCATTAAGATTTCCTAACGCTTGCATTAAAAAAAGAGACAAAGTTCACCGATTTTTCATGCGATTAAATCGCCCCCTGGTGGTGGGTCTACCAGTGAATCGTCAATACATATAAGTATGCTATATACAGAAAAACAACTGACAGCTTTATCAGTTCGTTTACTGCAGATATGGTGAATGCATTGAAGTAACTACATTCTATGGTTTGATATTATCGTCGGTGCCGCCCCGGAAAGGAGAAGTCTGTCATCGTGCCACACTTTGTGTCAGCCGGATGCAGCCGAGCGGCCATATACAAGATCCTGGTGCTAAAGAAGCGCAAGCCGAGTGCCGGCCGCTCGACGGTTTTGCGTGACCGGAAGGTGCAACAAGTGCTGAACCGGAAGACGAAAAGCAAGGTGGTGAAATTCTTCCACGCCTTCGGCCGCGAGGTCGGCGCAACTGGCCAGGTGGTTAAAAAGTATTTGGCCAACAAGGACATCGTCATGAGGAAATGGAAGTCGAGGCCGGCCGTGTTGGAAGCGCAAGAGACCACCCTAAAACAGCGGTGGAAGGTGTTCGTCAAGGGTGTCTTCCCTGCGAAGCGCAACGTGGTTGTGATCATGTACGACTAGACGTACCTGAGGCTCGACGGCAATAACTTGCTGATCAGTGAGAGGGGGATATCAACGCCACTCTTATTTTCATCGGGACTTGCGGTCAACGGGGAGGTGTACAGCACGAATTGCTCACTGAAAGCTGCGGCCTTCTTTGAGAAACACCATCCGAAGGACGATGTCGTGTTTTGGGCACATCTGACATCGGCACATTACGCGAAGCGGTCGCTGGAGGAGAAGGAGCATTTGAAGATTGTTTGGTATATCTTTAACATTTGTTTTAATTTAGTTCAGTTCAAATCTTTCTTCCTTTGCCTTAATTGCCAGCCGCATGCGTTGTTGGAAAACGGCACAGCTGGCACGCACGGTATCTTGAGGCATGTCTTTCCATATTTTCACCAAACGTTATTAAAATCTTTCACGATTGCTCCTTTGGTATTCCTCAGTTTGCCAAGCATGTAGCCCCATGCATAGAAGTCGAGAGGGTTTGAATCCGATGAAGAGGCAGGCTATTCTTTCGACGAATCTCGGTAAATTGTCCTCATAACAAACCTGTGTAGCTTTCGCCTGATGGAACGGTGCAGAGTCTTGTTGGCAGCAGTATGGTGCATTCTTGTAGTGTATTTTGACGAAGGGAAGCAAATGGTTCTTCAAAACATTATCGATGAAATTCTTACTGTTGATTTTAACACAAGGTTCAATGAAAAGCAATGAAACCTTTCAAAGTTTTCGAGGAAAATCCCCAAACCATCACTCTTGAAACATTTTGGAACCTTTAAACAGCTAGTTTATCACGAGAAATATCAGAATGATGTGCTGCATACTACTGATCATTTTGTTGAATGTAGCGATCCTGTAGCAGGAACCTTTTTTTTGTCCAAAAACAGAATTTCACAATCACCGTGCCATTGGAAAGCTTCCAACATCTTTTGACAGAACGTTTACGGTCAGGTCTGGGATGTATCAAAAGTAGTACACGGTCTAAAATGTTCCAAACACTGACTTTTTTCCATGATTACTACGAGTCTCAAACGAATGAAAATCCAAAACCAACTTACAATACACTCGAACAGAAAAATGGGCAAACACGTCTGTGATTAACCCACCAAAAGTTACACATGCTTAAAACACAGACAGGAATTACCACTCACCATGTTCAAAAATCTTCTCGTAAAAAAGGACATCAAACAAGAGAGAAAACAGGAAAGATCTCAACTGGATTCCAAAAACGTCCCACTCCGACATTAAATCGAACATTCGGAGCTTGCACTGCAGTTGAGGTGCTGACCATGAGCTAGACTAAGAGTTAGGCCCTTGGACTGAACACAGAACCTCTGCCGCAAAATTACATGATAGGTTCCTGTGATTCCGTCTCCAAAGATGGCACCCAGTGGATTCAATAATAGCTGAAATTTTTTTAAATTTAAATTTTCTTTCACAATGAAATCCAGGCGGCAAAAATGCACCTCAAGTTTTTCAGAAACTCAGCCTACTTGGACATCTTTCACCCCATTTTGTACGATATTATAAAAATATCCTCTTATCTCAACAATTTTTTAAGTCCCAGAGAGCAATTTTCCCATTTTTGTGATGAGTGAATGATGAACAACCTTTTAAATTTAATAAGTAAATTGAAATCACTATGGGTGAATCTCACATTTCATTCTGTAGCTCCTAGCCTTTGACATACGGGCATTAAAGAATGCATTCTATATGATCTCACAAACCAGGCCAGTGAAGCCATGTCCACGTGTCAGCTGGATTGTTATGTTCAAGAGAAAAAACCTCAAAAATCATCCAAAACCTAACGTTTTCGCAAGGAGGTATAAAAATGCCCTGGTCGCTATTCATTTGCAACGAATATGACTGTATTTGCAGTACGAACTTGGTACAGAACATAGGCTTAGAAAGTTCACAACTCAGTAAAACTCAGTAAGTTACCAAATGTGAACCTATCAATGCTTATTGGAATCAACGGACGTACAAATGAAATCTGCCATTGACAGACTTGCAACCGTGGATTTTCACCCTTTTATACGCAGCGGAGATCCATCCATCTCTTGAAAGCCATCGGATTAATGACTGTATAAAGCAACATTCGTAGAGAAACTGTGGGTAAGATGGGCAGTTGAGTTTTTGTCAATTGTTGACGTATTTAATTTTGCCACATCCACGCCGAGTCATTTCAAGCTCATGATATTTGTTGCATATCAGTATATTTACATTGGTAGGGTAGTGAAGAAAAACGAAGAAGAGAGAAATTCTCTTTTTACTGACTATGCATCAACAATAAGCATTACAAAGACCTGTCATTCCCTCAGCTCCCCTACATCATTTTGGATCTAAAGAACTGTTGCCTCTAAATGCAGATCAAAGCTCAAACGCTAATCTCCAAATGCATTGAGTGCAACTGCATATTTTTATTAGCTGTCATTCGATGGCAGCATTCTCTAGTGTCAGTACATTTCGGGAACAATGCGCAAACAGCAAAACCTAATTAGTCCAACGTCCTCCGGAGCCATAGCAGATACGCAAAACATCTAGTTTCATATCTGGTATTCTTTGTACGTCGTGTGACTATGTGCTAGGATTTTCTGATTGAAAATCACTATGCCTGGTATGTGAAAATGTGGCTCTCTGCAAAGTCGTGGCGTAGTGGCTCTAAATTATACACAACCGCACAACGTTGGAGCAATCACAGAGGCGAGGTTTGAATATTAGGCTTTGCAGATAAAGAAGTACTATTTCATGCACCCTCAAAAGAGAGAGAGAAGGGCTGCACCGACGACTGCAGATGACATCCAGTGGAGATAATTCAAAATCAACTGCACCTTTCAAACCCAGACATGGATTTGCGTAAGATAAAATTAGTCCGCTTTTGATTCACATTTTGCTACACATGCATCCGCCTGTTTTGAGGGAAAATGATTTATTTATAATTGATTGATGTGGACTGATTTAAAATAACATTTCAATAGGTGTCTTAACAAAATGCATAACCTCATTGGAAAAAAATAGATTAATGTTCTTTCTAAGTATTAACAAAGATTGAAATGTTTTATTTGTGCCACAATCGATTACAAGGTCCCCATTGATCTTTTACAATCCTCACTTGATATGAGGTGTCGTATGATGGGCTTAACGCGATTGTAGTCGATAGGAGATTCCCAACGCATATTCACCTAATCGTACTCATAAGATATCGCCGGAATCGGATGATCGATTCCAAAAAACATTTCCAATGGATTTGTTTATTCATTTTGTATATTGCACGCATAATTATTCCAGGGGTGGGGAATCTCCCAAGGCTCCGTCGATGTAGATACAGATACACAGAAAGACCATGCCAGTAGTGGCTGGGCTTGATTCCCGGACTGGGCGAAAATGGCACCAGCACCGAAACAAGGTTATCACTCGATTGGAATTTTAAAATATTATTTCCGACTGGTCGATTGGAGTACTAAAGTATTTCTTCCGATTTCCATTTAATAAATGGAAAACGAAATGTTTTTGCTGGTAGTTGAGAATTTAATTGAAAATTTAATAGTTCCTTTAAAAACCAGTATTTTTTTTATTTTGAGCATTTAATAAACCGTTATTTATCAACTTTCTTGATGAAAATTTTGCTCTAAACCCCGAGAATAAATCGCATAGAATTTCAAAAATTAAAATTTATTAATGGTTTGACTAAAATCTCGTGTGCCATTTGTCTAGAATTCTGAAATATTTCATTCAAAATGCCAAACAACCATGAAAGCATATGAAAAAATTAGCTTAGACACCTTTTTGTACTTATCAGCAAGTTGTTTTGCTTGTAATTTCTATTTATTTGACAACATCTTCGACACAAAAGTCGCATAGACTGGTTAAGCAACACTCTTAATTCTAAATTTAAAAACTACTTTGCTAATATTAAAATCGAAACAGTCACTCACTTCATTGACATGTTTACAACATAAATCCAGTGGGTTGTTCAGGCCGTAATTTGTTCGAGGGCTGGGGATCCACAGCAGTTGCCGATTTCGGAGCTGACGGGTAGGTACATAAAACCTCATATTTTCGAGAAGGCTGCTACAGTTGAGGTTGCACTTAAGCACGTCGAAAATGAACAACCTTGGCAGCATCACTCGACGACTCACCAGCGGTTGTAAATTGAGGAGTGCGCATTGATGTTCGTATGGCGGTAGGTTCACTGGGTCGTTCCATGGCAGGCCACGTAGAGCATACCTTATGAAGCGCTTCTGGACTCTCTCAATACGAGCGATATGGACGGCAAGATACGGAGCCCAAACCTGCACTCTATATTCAAGTATACTGCGAACTAAAGCACAGAACAGGGCCTTCAGTGCATACACGTCATTAAAATGGGCTGTGTTCCAGCGTAGGAAACCTAACATCGCATTGGCTTTCGCAGTTGTCGCTGAAATGTGTTCGTTAAAGCGTAATTTACTATCAAGTATGACGCCAAGATCCTTGATCGACGTGACTCTTTCTAATGGCAAATTGTTCAGCCCGTAGTCAAAAGATACAGTAGTCCGACATCGATTTCATAGCAACATACAGCATGAAATGCTTAAAAAAATCTCTCTGCCTCCCGAGCAAACTTCCTTAAAAACTTAAGCAGAATTCGCATTTTTCCCGAACAGAATTTTAGTATAAAGCAATTTTTGATTTGATGATGATGTGATGATGTGATAAGAACTCACCATCAGTGCAAGGATTACCTATGTCTGCAGGACTATCCTCAGCAGGTTGCCCCAAGAGAATAGCCTACGTAATGGCTTGTTATAGCAGGGCCAGTCGATCTCAATGAGGACCTTCGGAAGACTACGGCCAGAACCACGTGTCTTCACATGACAAGGGACTGGCGACTCCACGAACCCTTGTCCAGTCAACATATCCTTCGAATGCCCCCCAATCCCAGTTATATTGTTGTTATAGGAACAGTGGAAATATTTAGCATAAATGATGATTTATAAAAAATGTTAAGATTCAAAATGTAGGAAATTTCATGGCTGGAGCTCAGATTCAATTAACAAATTTATCTTAGTT
Organism: Aedes koreicus; assembly: GCA_024533555.2. NCBI lineage: Eukaryota > Metazoa > Arthropoda > Insecta > Diptera > Culicidae > Aedes > Aedes koreicus. Next base: position 56,499 of record JAHHFK020004959.1, read on the forward strand.
TTTATTTGTACTTGTAAATGTGCTGAGATATTGCAATTTTTTACTGTAGCTAATAAAATAGTTGTTTAAAATTTATATAACTTTCCATAAAACCATACAAGTCGCTATGTTGCATCATATATTCAAAGAATAATAGTTTCATACGCATCTTATACTGCTTGTTATTCGTATAGAACTCATATGCTTTTTAAAGCTGATATATGAAAATGGAAATTGGAAAGCGGAATTCTGAACTTCAATCAGTTCAAATCTCCAATAGAATACTAGCATTAGCATTGGAAATGGAATTGACGTTAGCACACCTCGTAGATGGAGCTACGTTTTTGAATAATTTTCATGCAACAATGAAACGGAACAAGTTACTGGTACGTTTCTTCACGAATACACTCTTAGATCGCTCACCTGGCCACGTCCATACAACCGTTGGAGATAGGGAGGATTTTGTATCTAACTCAAGAAGACGCAGGGAACCCACGTACCCTTGAGTAGTTATCAAAGAGAAACGAAAAATGAACAGTCGGACAGAATAGTTACACAGAATTCCCTGTTAGTTGTGCAGAACAGCAATTTATTTAAAAATGGTCGTTGGGAGTATCTAGTGTAAAAAGTTTAAGTGATGCTCCTTTTTTTCAAGTGGTTGGGGTTTAAGCATTAACTTTAGTCCTAGCTTCATGTGAAAAATGGTTCTAACGGCATTACTCGCTCTCTGAAAAGAGAAGAATGTCTGAGAATATCCGTCTTCATCTAGCGGACTCTCTAGTTGATCAATGTTCTAGCTTTGTATGGCTCATGGTGGTTAAAGTACCATTACACGTTCTCTATAGATAGAACATCTTATAGTGGAAACGCCTCACCCAATTTTTAGCCAACGTGAATTATAATTCTATGATGTTTGCTATTTTTGGGTCAACATGCAAAATGTATACGTTAGACAAAAGCGTAGCGGGATTCAAATTATATTTATTGCACTTTCTTTTGAACAAAACAAAAACTAAACAAAATTATATGCTTGTTGGCCTGGTTGGTTGGCCATTTTACCTCAAAATTTCTGCATTTCAACTGCATCTCAAGTTATCTTGTCACTAATCTTCAGCTTCTGCTGCTGCTGCACAAACCTTGTCAAAGTTTGCTCCGACGGACTATCAAGGGTATTCTTCCGTTTTACAAACCTCCAAAGCGATATGCTCTCGCAGCTCTTTATTAAGGAGATTTTTAAATCCTTTCATGTTGGGAATAGATATAGAACAATAGTATTAATTAACATAACGAAAGGCAAACTTTTATGTTATAGATTCTTTGACATTTGTAGTGAAATATCGTAGGTATAACTTTCAGGTAAAAATGTAAATATAAAACTTACGTTTAGTTCCCTTAGTGTAGTTCTGGAGGGTTCGTGAAATATGAACTGCTGTAAGGATTTTTAGTTTAATATTTCGAAGCTATTTTATGGTTCATATATCCTTACCGGTGTTGATGAAGCTTTAGGATTGTATTGATTTAGCTCCAAACTATTATGTAGTTCCTAACGATATTTGATAGGTTTCTAGCAATATAATATAATTTAATAGATTACTTCTTACGTATATAGTAAATTACATTGGGGTTTGTATTATCTATAATAGAGAATATGGAGATATCTCTTATTTATAAGAAATAGGCTGTGTGGTGGGGGGAGGATCTGATTTTTTTTTTCTTTTTCTTCTTCTTCTTTCAATACTTGTCGGGGGGTGGGGGGGCTCGGTCGTTGTTTGGCGGGGGGGAGGGGGGGGGGGGTGTTGTGAGTAGCGTGAGGGTGGGGCGTGCTCTGGGTGGGCTCAGAAACCTCAAAAAAACTTATCCGAAAATTTCCGAAGAACTTTTCAAATATTTTAAGGGGGTTTGAATTGGGCGTTGGATTGGTTGGTGGGTGCTTTGTGAAAAGCATGTAGGCGTAGCCGGGGGGGGGGGGGGGGGGGGGCCGTCGCCCCCCCCCCTAAGTTTTGATTTTATTTTTAGAATTTTATTATTTGTTTCAATATATTATTATTTATTTTTTATCTCTAGAAGGTTGCAAGGTAACTTGTTGCAATACAGTTGATGTTACTCCAATACTACTCAATTAAGTCACAATCAAGTCACTGTAACCAAATATGACGATTTTGTGTTGCTTGGGATGTTTGTCAGATTGCTCCTTTGCCTAAATAAAAAAGCCAAATTACGCGAAGTTGCCTCGATTTTGTAACAAGTTGTAGCAAAAAAGCGTAAAAAATTGACATCCATGAGAAAAAAGTTGTAATTATATAATAGCTTTTAAATAGTTACGAGTAACAATTTTATTACAATATTTTTCCTTTAACCTAGAATCCAACCTATGTAGCCTAAAGTATCTAAAAACCCCAAGCAGCACACAACAGTCAAAACTGGTTTCAGCAGCTCTATTGTGACTTAATTGAGTCACAGAGCAGTCACCTTTACTGGGTTGAAACAAATGTGCTACTAGGGAAATATCTCTTAATCTGTAATGTTAGCTATTAGATAAGCATTGATTGCTTTTTTTCCCCGCTAGCTGAAAGTTGAAGAAGCTATGCTCAATAAAATGTTCAGTTCTTGGTTAATCAAAAAACTAAATATTCAAACCTATGCTATAGCTTTCAGAAGCCAAATAATACTAGATTAAGAAACACAGTTGATAGTTAGAAAGAGTATCAACGAAAACTATTTATTTGAGCTATTCATGGCATGGGTCAAACCGCCCTGTTATCCCGCTTTCCCCGTTTTAGGGTACTGTAGTTTCGTATTCTTGAGAATATATGTTGATCATATCTTACAGTTTGATTCAGCGTGTGAGAAGCAGAACAGCAAGCTAGTCAGGGCGAGAAGTTTCAGTTGTCTTATCCTATCCTATTCAAATAATTTATCCGTTTTTATGAGCATGAGCAGGATAATGAGCATGTTTGACCGCCCGAAGTTGTTATTCCGTTACTGCCAGTTCAGCTGTTATTACTCAGAAGATCAACAGATGATGCAAACATGCTCAATGTGTAAAACTGGTGATCCCAAACTAAGGCAATACCGGCGCTGGCCTCGCCCGAATGCAGGTCAAATAAGGAAAGGGTAGGAATGCGTTAACGTTTATTTGGACGTTTTATTGGAAGCCGAGACCACCGCCGCACTTCCACGAGAAATCACTGGGATTTTGGATGACAAGATTGGGTGGCAGCAGGGTTCGTTTTGGTAAACAATAAGCTGAATTCACGCTTCGTTTAGTAAAATATTTAAATAATAGTACCGATTTCTGATTTGAACCGATTTAAACCAACAGTAAGGATGCTATTGGGGCCACACACAAAGTGTAATGGTGTTTTTTCATCGGAAAAACAAGGTGATTTTTTATAATGTTGGAAATCCGATTTGATCTGAGTTAAACCAATAATAAGGATGCTATTGGAGCCACTCACAAAGTGTGATGGTGGTTTTCCGTTAGGAAAACAAGGATAATTTTATGAACGCTTGAGAAACGCTTTGTTGTTCTCTTACTGTGCTCACTCGATCACTCGTTACACCGAATTATAGATAACCGAAACAACACGAAACGCGCCAGGCTCGATAGGAAAATAGTGCGTAATAAAGCATCGACACAACCTTTCACAGCCGATGCTCGAACCAAACTCTTTTTTCGTAACTTACAATTTTTACTACTGTATTCTACAATCTATTGGACTGCTGTAACTAATAACTGTATCAATCAAGTTGAAGTGTCTAATGAACAATCTATGCTAATCCATTAAACATTGAAATTGAGGGATTTCGTAAAAATAAGAGTCCGTAGATGCATTTTGTGCCTTCTGGTAACTTTATGTTTCTATTGATATCCATGCTCATCGGTTTAATACCAACCGGGAGAGACTTGGCCAAGCAATCGGTGGAGAGTTTAGAGGAAGACCGGAAGAATAAGCGATGGTTCTGCGCGTGTTTATAAACAGAAGAACCTTCATAACAAAACGAATCATCGGGTAAAATACATACGGTTGTTTTTTTTTAATTATAAGCAGTCTAAAGCAGTTATTTGATTCATTTTATCCAGAAGTACCATAAATGGACATTCGAAAGTTTTTCAAAAGTAAGTATAATATTTACCAGCATGTAATTAAAAAAAAACAAGCAAACAAAACAAAACGAATGTTTTTTCATGCAGCTGAAATAACCACGAATAGAAAAATATGCAAAATGGTTGTATTTCTCGAATTTGAACAACAATTTTAATGTAATTCAATGATACACCGTTTTGGTTTCATACTACTCAGATACACATGATTGCTACATATACCGTGTTTCGACAGAACGTGTTTCAGTTGGATCATATCAGATAAATCGGTTCAAATTTCAAAACGCAGATGCAGATGTGTATATAAATTATTTTTAAAATATTGAGGAATAGCTGTTGGAACGCATATGAATTTCTTTTCGTCATTGATGAATAAAATTTCTTAAATTATTTACTAACTACTCGTGTGTTGAGAATGCAAGTAGCAACAATTCAGCACAAAAAACACAGCTTGCTTACATTTGTTACTTACGTCGTTTTAAAAGGTTATGTTTGATGTTCCTGTTTAGAAAATATCAGATAAAATAATTATACTAAAGGTGAGCAAAGGGGACACAAACCATAAGCTATAAACCACCAAAACTCAAAATGTATGTTTGTTAAAAGCTAATCACTTATTATTTGAACAACCATTAAAAAAATATAATCTATTCAAACGGTGTGAGCATGGTGAGTAAAAAACGGTGTTTCTTCTGTGTTGCTTTGGGTGAGAGGGTTGCGGATGAAAAGTACATTTTCAGTACAAACTGCAAACAAATTCGGTGGTTATTCTATACAAAAATCCAACATGACCCGTTAAATGTTTGGCATTCAATGTGGTTTGATTTAAAAACATAGGAAAAATCGAAAGTTTTTAAAATCGTTTTTTTTTTATTCCAGAACAAGCCTAGAATTGTTTAATCTTGTTGCAAGAAACGGACGGGTATTGTCAAATACTTTGGGTGAGAGTAGAGAAGATAATCCACCAGCATTCAGGCGTAATGTCACATAAATGGGGCTCCATTCCCGCTCCATCTGTCGGAACATGAAAATGACCCTACTCTACTGGTCCACCGGGCGTTGTATTGTCCGTTAAGTGTCCGTTAATGTTAATTGTTCAGTATGTGCAACCACTGGTTGGAGACGATGTAATTTCTCTCTCTCTCTCTCTCTCTCTCTCTCTCTCTCTCTCTCTCTCTCTCTCTCTCTTTCTCTCTCTCTCTAAAAAAAAACTCCCCCCCCCCTATTTGAAATCCTGGCTACGCCTATGTTAAACATACTTTTACAAAATTCAAAGAATGCAGCTCGAGCACAAAACTCTGCTCGTAAAAACGAAAATGAAATACAAAGCGATAAATAAGAAAGTGCTTATCCGGATTTTGACTCACATATACGAATCAGCCAACTGCTTATTATAAGTTTACTTTGTTGAGGTGAAAATACAGAAAAAGGAAACAAGTTCACGACCTGTTTTATTTTGTAGTGGTAAAACATTATCTGAAGAAAATCACCAAATATCCACCTCACATAATACTCAGGAAACAAACAACTTCATGTTCAATAGACCAGCGCCAGTCTTTATCACTTTTAAAATATTTACCAATTAAACATTCAAAAACAACGACTGTCAATACTTTTTATATTGGAAATTAAACAACTTGGAAAAACAGAAAAAAATGAACTTGTCTGCAAACTCCTCAAGCGAACTAGTAGTGCTATTAACTAGTTAATAGTGATTTTCAATTTGAATGCAATTTAAGAACTAAAGGGCAAAGTCAGTCGAGGATCTGAGAATAACGATCGATTTGAAAATAATTGAATAAACTGCTCTATATAATGAACCAATCACCAACACATCTACACTATGGTACAGAATAAACATTTTATTATTCTTTTTGTTGATATATTTTGCCGGAGAAGTATTGTTATCATAAAAAAACTAAGAATGATGAAAAAATATTCTCAGAAGAGATCTTCTCTAAAATATTCCAATTGTTCTCCCGTACTTAACAAATCTAATTCTCATATTGACAAATATAATCACCACTGTCATTCCCCTAGTGCTACGCCCACGTGAATCTTGTTCATATATAGTCAAATATTTCTAGAATATTCATTATCTTCTGATCAAAGTACAACAAGATTTCTTATATTGTTATATATTTTTGTTCAAGTACGTGAATCCAGCAGTTTTTATTTCATAGGGAAATGGATATGAAAATAAAAATGGAGTCGAAAGAACAGCCCGTGCGTGGTAAAATCTTGCGCATTCATCACGAGAACAAGGATCTCTCGCATCGTTCAATCGCTAAAACGTTGGGAATCGCGAATTCCACGGTGTCGCGAGTGATTAAGCGGTTCGAGGAACGGTTGACCACCGATCGGAAGCCCAGAAGTGAAGGAAAAAGTATTCCGTACAACACCAAAAATCACAACCGCGTAGTTGGGGCCTTCAACCGAAATCCGACCGCCTCCGTTCGGGATGTGGCTAAGAAGCTGCACCTAAGCCGAAGTTTTGTCCAGAAGGCCAAAACTAAGGCTGGGTTTCGAACGTTCAAGGTACAAAAGGCCCCTAATCGCGACGAGAAGCAGAACAAGTCCGCCAAAACCCGTGCCAGGAAGTTCTACCTCAACATGCTGACGAAAGTTGAATGCTGCATCATGGACGACGAAACATATGTGAAGGCCGACTTCAAACAGATCCCCGGTAACCTGTTTTTCACGGCCAAGGATAAGTTCAGCGTTCCGGAGCATGTCCGCACTCAGAAGATGTCCAAATTTGCGAAGAAATTCCTGGTTTGGCAAGCCATCTGCACGTGCGGGAAGCGGAGTGCACCTTTCGTGACCCAGGACACGATGAACGGACAGGTGTACATAAAAGAGTGCCTCCAGAAGCGGCTGCTTCCTCTCCTGAAGGCCCACAACGTCCCAACAATCTTCTGGCCGGATTTGGCCTCATGCCACTACTCCAAGGACGTGCTGAAGTGGTATGCGGACAATAAGGTCAATTTCGTGCCGAAAATGTTCAACCCTCCCAACACTCCGGAGCTCCGCCCCATCGAGAAGTACTGGGCGATTATGAAGCAGCACCTTCTTAAACGACCTAAGGTAGTGAAGACAGTCGAGGAACTGAAGAAAGTATGGGTTTACATGCAAAAAACGGTTGATTCACAGGTTGTGCAGAATCTTATGGCCGGGGTTAAGGCCAAGGTGCGGGCATTTGCGTATGGACTGTAAATAAAATACGAGTAAAATGGTAAAATGAAGTTTAATAGTTATTTCTCAATCCCTGAAATTTTGATGGCAATCGGATGAAAACTCGAATTTTGCGAATCAATTTTGTGTGTGGCAATTTCATCGTGGACACCCTTTAGGCATTCGGCCAGCGCCCTTTTTTTTTAATTTATAATAAAACGGATAAGCATTCATGAATTGTACACATTATGATATCATATGGTAAGTTATTTACTTAAGTATTGTTCTTCTTCTTATTTAGCGTATCAAGCTTATTGCTTTCACAATTAGATTAGGGGCTAATCATAAACCACGTAGACTTTTCTAGGGAGAGGGATTTGACCAAAGTATACGCTCTATACAAAATTTCAAAAAAATGTATGGAGAAAATTCTACGAGGGGTGGAAGGGGGGTCCGAGATTTTCAAAAATAAGTCTACGTGGTTTATTAACAGGACCGCATTGCTGGCTCTCAATGCACTTCCAGTTATTAATTGAGAGCTTTCGATGCCAGGTTCCATTTTTGCATTAGTATGATTGTGTGGCAAGTACAATCATACCCTATGCCCAGGGAGTCGAGAAATTTTTCTTTGCGAAAAATTCCTACACCAGACCGGGAATCGAACCCAGCCACCTCTAGCATGGTGTTGCTTTGTAGCTGCGCCTTTACCGGCTGAGCTAAGGAAGGACCCATTTAAGTATCGTACAGAAACCTTAGTTCAATTGATAACATTCAGATCACGGGTATATTTAACATTCTCTACACGATGGGCCAACTACGAAGGATTATCCTGGTATAGTTCTTTACCCTAGCAGCTGTCTAAAAATTGAGTTCCAATCAATTTTATCGATAAGTACCATATTGCGTTCACATCCTGACCTACATCATTGCTTCTATAGTCTATAAATCAAGCAGCATGTTCATACTTTCCTGAACCTACAATTTCATTTACTGTTCATTGAATAATAAAACAACCATCCTGGCTTCTAATCTATAAAAGTCGACGGGTCTTACAATCCCTTACTAAGAGGATTACCGTTCTGGCTGGTTTATCCATAAATAAATTTGTTATTTTCAACGGAACCATTCAAGTTGCACTGGCGCTCTCTGTCTTCGGACTGCCGCCGCTGCGCTCCGGTGGCTGTTTGTTATCCTTTTGGCCCGAATGGTGACTCTTTGCCACTATAAACTCTCAAGTGACTTGACATCAACATAAAAGGATATTGGCGAAATTGTGATCGGTAGTACGCTATTACATACATAGATATTCTTCTAGTTCAACTCCCGTCCGGTCCGGTTTTGCGATTGAACTTTTTCGATAGCATTTGGCAACTGCAATCGACGGGATGCCCCTCCTTATCCTGCTGCTGCGTTGAGGTGCTCAGGGGCCAAGGCTTTATACTCTGCCAATCTTGAACAATATCCATCCCGGTGCATTGTGCCACAAGATATGTGAGTGTGTTTTTCTATGCTTGCCAAACCAAGAAGAAGACTGAAAACATAAACCAAGCCCGTAGAAGACAAAAAGCCGAACAAGCATAAAGATACCATATTGGGAATGGAAGCAAAAGTTTTCCGCGCAACAAACCAAAACGGACGATTGTTTTCTTTCATAAAATTTATTTCTATAGCATAAGTTTTCCCACTGCTTGTCACCGCACTTCCAGGCACGATATGGATTGCGAGCTGCTATAAATTGATATTTTGCCATCTTCTGGGTGAGAAGAACCAGTTTTCCGAGTCGCATTGAAGGTAGAAACATGCGAGTTTATTCGATTGGACCGAAGTTGGGTGATGCACCCATCAAAGCGATGAACATTTCTGTTTCTAAAAACAGTATCTTCTAACATTTGTGTTGCTGCTGGTTCTGCGTTTCCGTTTGAAAACTTTCCCGTTCGTATGTGCAGTGTAACAGATATAGCTAATGTGGTTCGTTTGAGTGGGTCTGCTTATTGTTTTATTGTTTTGATTGAAATGTTGCCTTGAATGAAAATTTATCTGTCGTTTTTAATACTTGAAACAAAATATTACTTAGACTTGATTGTGTCTCAATTTCAACTTTACATTTGAAATGTGTGTACAAATTTTGAAAAATAATAATAGTTTGGCAAGAACAACCATGAGCGGGTATCGAACTAGTCTTAGAATCCAGTTGGAATCCAGAACTAAATTATGTACTTGGTTTCGAAAAAATGTATGGTAAGCCATAAGCCTGAAGGTATTGCCAGATGAATCAAAATCTGGACTGTACCAATATCTCAACACATTGACCAACTTATCTGAATGCTCATAGACAATCAAACGTTAAAAAAACGACGCAATTTTACCATGATTTCATTTGTAATCGATATTGTTTCACACCACATTGACTCCTAAGAGTTTCTCATTTAACTTTGCTAAAAACATCGTTGACAAATCTCCATCAACAAAATACCTTTGTCTCGAGATTAGCTTTGAAGAGTTTACACAAGAAAAAGGATGGAGGATTCCACATGTGGGCTCCTATTTTCTGATTCTAGAAGTTTCCACGAAACATAAAATAGTTCTCTTCAAAACAGAGCCGTGACAGCAGTGCCATAAGAGGTACGAACAGTATTCTAAATGGTTGATCGCTTCCTTGATCAGTAAGGTAAAGAAAAGAACCAGCGTGCGAATGATACCCACACACTACCAAAATGTTAAGTAAATGTCGGTGCCCTGAGACCAACACATGCAAGCATCCTTTAGAACATAAGAAGAGAAAGACGAGGATATAAATTAAATCACACATAGTTTGCGTGGAGTTGCAAATGTTTTGGTTTCGGAGGACACAATTTTACATGAAATCTTTGTTTACGTTTCTCGTTGTGTGTCAAAGACGAATTACGTTTCGTGTAATATTCATAATTTCTAGGCGGGCAGATTTTGTCTTCGTTGATGTTTTCTGAAGGTGGTAGTCCATGGGCGTACTCCTGGATGGAATTGTTTCAGCATACGGGAAGTTGCTGTAATGTGGGTCTATGGATCTACACACTTAGAAATAATGAATTTTAAACAAGACGTAATTCATGTTTGTAAAAAGTCGGGGAACGTAAAGGAAGATTTCGTGTAAAATTATGTCTCCTTAAACTGACACATAATTTATTTTCTCATCTTTTTCAACTCATTCTTGTGTGCTAAAAGATGCTTGCATGTGTCGGTCTCAGGGGACAGAAATTTACATGACATTTTGGTAGTGTGTAGGATTTGGCCTACACAGTAAATAAATTTGTAACTTAATAGCAACGTAATTTGTAAAGTGCTATAATAAATATTAACCTAATTCTTAATCTAATCTAATTTTCTATCTACTCAAACGTAAACAAAATTCTTATTACCTAAGCCAGAAATTTCTATTCTTAATGATATAATTTTTTTGCTGCAGCTCAAGTTTAATTCACACGACGTATAATTTTAAGCTACAAATTGAATTTTCAATTTCAGGTGCTTTTATTTTACATGCTCTTAATGTAAAACGACATCACCGTGCAGCGCTTGTCTTGGCGCTTGTCATTTCAGGAAAAGAATCGTGGCCGCCATTATTATCGGTGAGTTTAGGTTGAGGCAAATTTTAAGAAACAAAGTGAAAATGTTGTGTATTATTTGTAACTTTTCGGTGGAGAGCATTACGGGCCTCTTGAGACACATTCGTGTCCATAGAATGTGAAGTTGTTCAAATGCCCGGTTGAAAAGTGTGGAACAGTGTTCAAATTGTAGAAGATAATTAATCTTTCAAACATGTTTTTTAAGTCTAATGTTTAATCGACCACTTTAAGTTTAATAACAATAAAATCGAATCCAAGTAAAACAAAACTGCATGTCTTTTATTTTGCCCAAAACAGATTTTGCAACATAACCTCAATTTGGCCGTAAAGATGTGTGCAAATTACATTAGATTTGAATTTTACAGCTCGTATAAAATACATTTGATTTGAATTTAACAGAACGTTTAACATTACATTCTGATGAAATGAAGAGAGCGTAAATTGCAAACCACATCTAGAAATGCGTCATCAGTCATGTAGTCCATTTGTTACATCTCATGAATCAGAAAGTTACAGATTTTATTTGAACTGTGTATGCTTAAAATTCGAAATACATATTAATTCACTATTTTTATATATTGGAACTTCTCAACCTGTCATTTTGCTAGTTTTTGGATCGAATCTGGCTCGATTCACAGCTGCAAATTTAAGATTTTTTTTTATAGAATCGTTTAGCTAAACGGCTGTCAAGTTGAATTTTCATTTGGGATTTTCAATTTTCCCGTATAAGGAACGTAATATTTACAGTTTTTATTCAAAAAAGCTACTTCAAAGTTGAGCTAAGCAATCGAAAGCACCTTGTAATCGTTCGCGCGCATTTTCAAAAGATTTACGCAAACGCAGGAAGATGGGAGGCAATATCCAAAATTCTTACTAAAAAATTGTCATATGACTGCCAAGTGAAAAAAAAAACCCAAAAACCCAAAACATGTTAATACAATCGTAAACTGTATAGGCGTTTTCTTCACCTGTTTAGCAACTATCAGCGAAATAAATATCACACCAATGTGTAAGTACACTAAATGTACACGATTCAAATTTCAGTCCGAAGTCCCCCAACTAATGATTTGTTCTTAACTGATTCATGTCATATTTGTAGCCAATTGCTTACTCATGCTTAGTTTGGTTCTGGCCAGCTTCCAGTAATATACAACATATATTCAACAATAATTTCCAACTCCTACTTTCAACTACCAGAGCAGATTGATATCAATACTTTTGACCTACAAATAATAATAAATACCAACAAATATGGAATATAATGTTGACCCTGGCATTACATTGCAAACTAAAAATGATAGACACTGCTAAATAAACAACAGGAAATTACATTGGCGGAAAGAGTATCACATAAACGATCCGTAGCAGTGAGCTAATGATATATCAGAGAAAAAACAGAGTTTTGTAGACAGAACATACAGGAATTGAAAATAATTATGGTAACGCTGGCAGTTTAAAGACATTGACGGTTGCCTGAGTGACAACTGTACGTTGAGATAACTTGCAGATGACGGTGTAGTGTCTGTCACGGGGCCCAATGGGGTCGATTTGTAAGAACTCTTACAGGATACCCTAGACAATTTGTCTACTTGAGCTCTAGCTAGATATCGAATTCTCTACGGAAAACATTGAGATGCTTATTTTTTTCTAGGAAGTATAACCCAGCATAACCGAAGCTTGAACTTTGGGGTGCACCTATAACTCATTCCATGTCATTTAAATATCTTGGTTTGATTCAAAGTGGACCTGGAGATCCCACATTGAGTATCTGAAGCGAAAATACCAGCAAAAGATCAACTTTCTGAGAACAATTACCGGAACCTGGTGGGGAGCACATCCACAAGATCTTCTACCGTTGTACCGGACTACGATTTTGTCGTTTTTAGAATACGGTAGTTTTTTGTTTACAGTCAGGTCGCACATAATTAAACTGGAACGTATTCAGTATCGGGTCTTCGTATCGTCTTGGATCGGTTTTCAGAATTATCTCTCTGTCGCTCACCAGGTATGAAGTTATGAATCCCCAGGTAATCGACAACTTTGAGAAGCTTCTCGAGTTGAATCCTCAAAACGCTTCATGACATAGTACCATTTGTAGTTAATACAGGATGTCAGCCCTTCGCCGAATATTGCCAATCTTGTTTGCTTCTCCGACTTTGGCTATTCGGTTCATTTTGACTTATCCCTGATACAGGAACTTCGTGAAATCCCAGAGCATCATCGTCCTATGATTGCTCAGGTGGTGTTTGCTGCAAAGTTTGGCCAAGTAGATTCCACTAAATCGTTTTTCACTGACGGATCATTTATAGAGGAGTCAGCATGCTTTGGTATGTCTAATGAAATTCATAGCGCCAATCGTAAATTTCAAGCTTCTTGTTCTGTATATGTCGCTGAATTGGCAGGAATACAATTTACGCTAGAAATTATTGCTTCATTAACACCGGATCAATTCTTCATTTTCATGGATAATCTCAGTTCTATAGAGGCTCTTCGCTCCTTGAGCACTCCTCGTATTTTCGCATGAAAATACAGAAGTTTTTAAGTGCTTTATCTTCGCGTTATTTTATCATCACCTTTGTATGGGTCCCTTCTCATTGTTCGATTCTGGGCAATGAGAGAGCGGACTCGCTTGCAAAGGTGGGCGTTATGGAAGGCGATATTTACGATCGACAAATCGCCTTCAATGAATTTTCCCATTTTTCGTCAACAGTCACTCGTCAGCTGGCAGCATAAATGGAATATAGGAGATTTGGGGCGATGGCAATATTCTATCATCCCTACAGTCAGGGTTGCTGCTCGCGTTTATCCAATACTCGTTGACCGATAGCTCTTCTCAAACAATGTTTTCCGTGACGCGATGTATGACAAAGTGATGGCATTTGGAATTAGCTACAACTTCCATCCATCGCCTCACGACAAGCGATTTCTTTTGATATAGATAATCGCGCTTATTCACCACTCACTCGCTACGATGCATCGCATCGCATCGCCGTGAGTAAGTGGTGAATAAGCGCGATTATCTATATCAAGGCGAATCGTTCGTCATGATACGATGGATGAAAGTTGTAGCAAAATCCAAATACTATTACTTTGTCATACATCGCGTTACGGAAAATATTGTATGAGATATCGCTCAACGAGTGCATTTATTGGATAAACGCGAGCAGCAACCCTGCCTACAGTGTCGAAGAAATCTTGGTTTGGGGGATGGATGTGGGTCGAGACTTCATTCGTATGACGTCTCGCCTCATGTCCAATCATTATTCTTTAAACGCTCATTTATACCGTGTTGGGCTGAGCGACAGCAATCTCTGTGAAAGTGGGCAAGGTTACCAGGAGCACCAGTGCTGGGTATCGTGGAGTCAGATCTGAGCTTTATGATTCCCTTATGGCTAGTAGTAGACAACCCAATGTACCAGTTCGAGATTTTTTTTTCTCTGCAATTTGAATTCCATAAAAAAAAAAACCTTGTCTAACGATACCTAACCATCCGTGTAAAAAAATGCTTATTGTTAGTCTAGACTAATAAACTGGTTTGAAACGACGTGTCTAACAGATGCCTAACATTAGATGCAAGTTACACAAAATGTTAGTCTGACAGTCTAACATGTTCTAACCTTTCTTAAAGGGATACATGCGCAGGATTTGGTTTATGCTGCCGGTTGACGGTTCTCTAGCGAAGGTGCACACCGCCGTGATGCGATGAACTGGCAATGACAATTGTAGCCAGGAATGGTTGCCAGATGACCGCACTCCGATTTACGAAAGACCGAACTAATGTTGCGGGAGAGGTGTATTGGCGGATCCAGTACTCTGCAAGATGGCGAAAAAATTAAATGGCCCGTCGGTCGCTAATGTCTAACGAGAAAACAAAATTAGAATTAGACACAAACTGAATTCGTGTGATTCTTGCCTTTCGTACCAATTAAATAATGCAATTGAACGTAGCTTTCGTTCTCGGACCTCAAAAAGCGGAAATCTTATTATTTTGAATAAAATTAGAGGTCATAAAGTTAAACGTTAAAATGATTTTAGTCAAACTTTTATTTAATCTAGTTAAACTACTGTTCAGCTAGAAGACAAGTAAAAATTGAAGAAAGAAAAACAAATAAATAGGTGGCACTGCCACTAAATTAACTGTCTGCTGCTTGGCCAATCAACTTTTGAAATGGCCGTTCATAGTGTTCTAGGAATCTATTGAACCATTAAAAAATCATCTTCGTCATCCAATTTATCGTGATGTGATGTGATAGGTTGCCACCACCGGTGCAGGACTTGTCATGGCGTGCAGTTCCTCCTAATGGCAAGTTCAAACTGTACATACCTGTAATCTTCACTATTCCGTTGTATGAAGGGCCAAAAACGGGTGTGTACTCTTAAGCAGAAGCACTTACACGAAACCCAAAGAAAGTATAGAGAGTCTCCTTCCAACAAAACGCTCTTATTACAAGAAATGAACAGTAATGTGTATTACATTGGGATTTCCGTCTGGTGGTTTGTTAAAAATAGGGTTAGCAAACTCACTGTAGACTGTCGGAAGATAATTAGACCTTCACTGAACTCGATCTGACGATTTCCAACAAAGAAGGCATAATTGTTATCCATGACTTTGGCCAGATAATCACGAATGAAGTCTCGACCCACATCCATCCCCCTAAACCAAGATTTTTTCGACACCTTTGCGATGATTGAGTGTTGCCATCGCCCCAAATCTCCTCTACTCCATTTATGCTGCCAGCTGCCGAGTGACTGTTGACGAAAAATAGGAAAAAATTAGCCGCTGGATTGTTATTGCAAAATAAAAATGGGATATTTATTTATTTATTTATTTATTGATATAATTCCAACTGACCTAACGTCTTATTGGGAATGTAATGGGGAAAAGCCATGCGGTGTAAAAAAAACCCCTATCTCTTAACCGTATCCTACATTAGTCAACATGAATAGAAGGAATACAAAGAAAGTAAAACAAAATTAATTCTAATACACACACAAAACTTGTCAGTAATATTTAAATAATCTGTTGTGATGGAATCAGTCGTCTAGTATATTCGCCATTAAAGCCAGTACGTAGTAAATGTCACCATTTCTGAACTAGTAACCGTTGAAGTCAAACAGAGCGTAGAGTTCATTGAAGCGTGATGACATGAATCGAATTCTATCGTCTTAGCCGTAGTTTGCAGCACGAGTTCCGAGCTGCAGAAAATATCTTGTTCGCAGAACTCGTTCAGGAGCGTTGATGAAGAGTTCGGCCTGAATTCCTGGAGAGTTGGTTTCACCTAGTAGCACTTTTGCTGCGAAGACTGCTTGCATGACAGTACGCCTATGCTCCAATGTTTCAATTCCCAAGAGTGAGCAACGATCCTGGTACGCTGGAAGGTTGACAGGATCATTCCACGGCAGATGACGGAGAGCATAACGAACAAATTTTCTTTGAACAGCTCCAATCCTCGCAATCCAGATTCTTTGATAGGGGCACCACACCAAGGCTGCAACTTTGTATCAATATCTTAATAGTCCTGGAAAAGCTGAAAAAAGAGTAGATCAGTCCTTTCAACGAAGATAAAATTTAAATGAAAATATATTTGATTTGTTTTTTATTTTTGAGAATCAACAGACTATTCTATTGGTCGAAGAAAGCAGTTTTAGTGATTGAAGACCTCGTTTGATGATTTCTGAAATAAATGAAATATCTTATCACAATACCACTAAACACATATATTTAAATACAATCATATACTGCTTATAATCACATGCCAGTCTTTTATGGAATAGTAGTTGAAGTTCAGAAAAAGTATTTTAATGAAACTGTTGTGCAAAAATGCTGAAAAACAAATTGAGCATTACAAGCATTAAATTGTCATGCTGCTCCATACGCTGAAATGCAAAAGTAATTTGAATTGCAAAGATGTCTCAAAGCTTGCTGAAATTATAAATTAAATGAGAATGGGAAATATACCCTGCTTAAGCACGATCTTCAGTCGCAGCCACTCTCTTTCCTATGGTTAAGTTGACAACATTGCCCAGGCTATGCCAACCAGCTTCTACATGCTGAAATGCTGATAACTACATGAGCATGAGCATGGGCATGATTGACCGCCCACGGATGTTACTTCGTTATTGCCAGATCAGCTGTATTTAAGCAAAGAGCCAATAGATGATGCTTGGGACTTACATACATCCTCAATGTGTAAAAACTAATGACCCATTATGAAGCAATACCGGTGCCGGCCGTGCTCGAATGCTGGTCAAGTAGGGAATGGGAAGGAACGTGTTGAAGTGATACTAGCTTTGAAGGAAGCCGAGAAATCCTCTGCACTACCACGAGAAATCACTGGGATGTTGGATAGTTGGGAAAAGGTTAGCAGCAGGGGTCGTTTTGGTTAACGATACGCTGAAAGTATGTAACTAGCACTATCCGTCAAAAGCATGCAACAGAACATCGAACGCCAGTTGCACCGCGCACCGAATAGTCTGGCATGACCTAATCATCGTAAAGCTCGTAAATAATGGTGATCGCTTTTTCTGCCTGTGTAGGTAATAGTTTCACAAGAGTACGTTTTTTTTTCTGAGCGGTGGCATGCCCCCTTTTCTGTGGATATCCTGCAAATAGAGATAAGACAAGTTGGGCATTAGTATTAGTAACTGATATTGATTCTATTGATTCCTACGCTCATTAATTTGGTACCAACCGGGGGAGACTTGGTCCTATATCCAATGCTTTCCATATCTCCATATCTGTAATACTATGTGGGCGGAATATTATAATTTGAGATAATTCTAAAGAGTCGGTTTACCAAAACTTAGCAGATCGACAGGTAATCGGTGGGTGAGTGACCACCAGGTACTTCATAGCAAGATGCTAGGAAGCAGACCGGAAGATTTATTGAGCAAATTCCCCCAATCACGGGCCAAGCACGGGCCCTCTACTCTTTGAGCCTAACATTATTTTTACGACATGCAGTGTGAAAGTTCTTGGGCATATTCTAGCATTCATGTAATATCCAGTGTGTTGTGAAAGATTTGAGTTTCTTTAGTTCCTTCGTCTGTCATGAAGGAAGACAATTTGGACATGTTTTTTTTTTTTTAATTTTTCCTAGATGTAAGAATTAATGTAGAACAAGTTTGCCCAAGACAGTGTACACTTTTATTCAGTGTGTGATTTTATGCAGCCATTTTCCTTTTGGCCTGAACGCTTTAAAATAAGATCCTCTCCCTACCAGATTGTGTAAAAACGTTTCCAAAATTCTGATAAATAAGCCAACGCCAGTTCCGCCACTTAGTCTGCACGATGAGAATTCTATCCCATCTATCACCCCTGACGAAAAGGCCCATGCTCTTGGTCAGCATTTCATCAACTCTCACAACCTCGGCCAAGATATTGTGAGCCCCCATGAGGCTGCAGTTAGGGAGGCCATGACTAGAGTCGCTGAAATTTTCATAACTGTCCCTGTAGAAATAAGAATATCGTATGGTATTGACGAGATTATCAACCTCCAGTTGAAAAGCTTGAGTGTCGATTCCTTCCGTCATATGGCAGCAGTTTTCAATGCCGAGAGCTTGGCTACTTTCCATCTTGCTGTAAAATAGCCAAAATGTCCCTTTTCCCAATCCTGGCAAAGATCCTACCACCGCAAAAGGCTATCGCCCCATTAGCTTTTTCTTCTTCATCTTAAAGTTGACACTGATTGATTTTCCCTCTTTTAGATCACCTTCTACTGTGCTTACACAAAACAATAATTCAATTCAGTTCTTATCTGAAGCCCTCCGCCGTCCGGATGATCGGGTTCTGAACGGGAAATCATCAAAATCCGTCCTCCGTTAAACATCAATTAGTCCGCACAAGCAGTTGCTTGACTTGCAGTCTGTTTCGAAAGCCGCACTTAAACGTTGTTTTCACAAAATAAACAATTTTCACAAAATAAACACAGTACGTAAAAATGAATTGATTAGCACAAATATCACGGAGTTAAAAAAAAAAACAGGGAAAAATATGATAGCAAACTATTGCAAATAGCCTCCGTGGGACTGCAGGAAGGCAACAGACGCTTCTGGACGCACTCGGTGCGGTAAATTTCGCTGTTGATGGTACCCGTTGTGATATACGGTTTACTCAGTTTACCGCATTGGCATATGGCCTGCCAGAGCAAGTATTTTTTGGCGAATTTGTCCACTTTCTTTTTCCTTATGTCTTCCGGAACATCAAACCGTGATTTGGTAACGTAGAACTCCAGCCCCGGTATCTGCTTTGCGTCTGCCTTGATGTAGGTTTCTCCATCCATAACCACACACATCGGTTTCGTTGACCACTCTCGCTACAGCTTCCTTGCGCGGGATTTGGCCGCCGTGTTTTGTTGATCACGCCGGTTCGGTGCCTTGCGGACCTTGAATACACGAGGCCCAGCTCGTTTCATGGTTTGCTGAAGGAACCAGGCGGAACACTTTGCCTTCAGAGCTGCGTCGCGAATCGAAAGGTTCGGATTACACTTGAAATAATCCAACACCTTCCGGGCCTTCACAGGGTCAGCTGTCTTCGATTTTCTTCCACTTTCAGCCCGCCGCTCGGACGTCTGAGACTCCTTAAAGGATTTTACCACCCGAGACACAGTTGTATGGGTGATTCCCCGTTGTCTTCCGATCCATCTCATGGTCGCAGTCGGATTTTCCATGACGGCGCGCAAAATTCTCCGGCTATTTCCTTCTTGTTTCGATGACATCTCAATAACCACTGAACCAATTATTATGACATGTTAACAATTCACTCCAATCTAGCTGTACCCAGATTTTCATCAATTTTTACCCACTGACAAAAAAGTTACACACGGATAAAAATGGTGCATTTTTTCGAGTACAGGCCTTAGTGCCGGTAGAGATGAAACATTTAGATTTTCGACCACAACTACATATGGCCTGCCAAATCAAATACTGCTTCGGAAATTTGGACACCTTCTTTGTCCGGAAATGCTCGGCAACGGCGTTCCTTGGCATTGTGGTATAAAAGTCTTCGAGTACGTATGTTTCGTCGTCCATTATGATACAAGAAAATGTTTGCAAAAAATTGGTGTAAAGCTCCTTAGCACGACTTTTTGCAGTGAAATTTCACTTATCATCACGGTTGGGCACCTTTTTCACTTTTACGCCTTCAGTATTTGCCACTGCTTCACTTTTTGTACGTATGATTTTGACTTTGAATTTGACAATCTTTTGAAAGATTGTGATTTTTCTCAATGTCTTGTCCATTTGTCGGGAGCATGCTTTTCGATTTGTTCCACTTGCAAGCTTCCGATCTACTGTCAAGTGTTGGTCAAATGGTTTACAAACATAATACTTTTTGGTAGTTTTAGTTCCTTGGCAAGATCGCGTACCGGTAAATTCGGATTTTGCTGCCGTTCGTACAAAATGAATTTGCGCACTTCCACTTGATTCGACGCCATTTTACTGAATGTAACAAGAATGTAAACATGTTGTACACATGAAATAAATTGGAGAGTTTTATCTGTCATGTAAGTGAAACGTTTTAGCGATCCGTGAAATAATTCGAAATCTATACTGAAAGAAAAGTGTCCGAAATTTAACGTAGACTGTCTTCACGAAAAACTTGAGCCCTATTTAAATGATGGTTTAGATAAAATTTCTTAAAATGAAGTATACAATGTTGGTTTTTTAGAATGATAAAATACACACAAAAAGTGTCATTCATTTTTAAGATGGTATTGCTAGCTCAGAAGAAATCGTCATGAGTAAAACATGCATCTCTTCCGATTTCTACATGCGTAGATTTGCATTTATTAATGAATCTAGCTGTAGCCGCCAGGTGGTCGTACAAACAGGAACCGGGATTCAAATAAAATTGCTATTCATCGCGACATTCCTTATCAAATATTCATTTTTTCCTATTCCTTTAAATATTCATTTTCAGTGACGAAATATACTCAACTCAGTACTGTCTATGGAAATTAAAATTCCACTCTTGTGAACGAATTTGCTGTATATTTAAGTGTGCTGCATGTTCTGCGTGGCTGGAGCAAACGAGAGGAAAGCGCATAAAGCGGAAGTAGGGGCAAGTGTGCCACCTTAAGCATTTTATTCTCTTATTCTCTAATTATTGCAAATTTATAGATATTTGTATGTACGGACATACTTGACGAATCAATTTTACACTTTTATCATCGACAGTAAATTTCTCACTAAGAAAACAGAAGCAAACAAATTTTTTCTGAAGCGTTCCAAAAATGGTCTAAAATAACACTTTTTTAAGCTTTTGGGCCAAGTGTGCCACTTATACAGGGCAAGACGGCCACCGAGGAAAAGATCAAAATAAATTTAAATTTCTTCTATGAACGATCAATTGATTTACCATGATAAGTCTAAGGAAGCGTTGCAATACTCTTTGGACTTTACCGTGAATGGAAGCTAATTTTTGCCATGGGCTTTGGCCCATTTCGTTATAATTCTGCTCCGAGGTGTAGATACGTTACAACAATATTTACACTTGGAAAACTAGAAAAATTTAAATTAGTACTTCACTTGATCACTTTAAAAAAAAATTAAAAAAATAAAAACAGAAACACCTTTCTAAACTTATCACTAATAAACCCGAGCAAATTCCGTTAAATTTCACTATAGAAAGCTTATCCCTTGACAGATAGGCCGATTTCGTCTGCGCCTTACAGACTTCTTCAGTGACTATGTTCAGTGGAAGAGAACTTATCTAGTATGTACACTCAGTAGCAAAAAAAAGCCAAGCAAAATTTTGCTTCCGAAAATTGCCATGTTCAACCTTTTGTAACTTTGTCTATTGTCAATATTTAAGGCTGAAAATTTGACAACCCTATAATCAATGTATAAACCTTATGAGGCCAAAATCATGTTGATAAGGTTTATAAATTTGAAGTTTCCATCACATATGTGAAAAAAGTCATTTTTGGTCGAACCAATTTCAAAAATCCGTGCTTCTGTTAAAAATTTAAATAGCATATTAAAAATGTCACCAAAGCTTAAGCGCCTCGACTTTTTTTGCACCGATATTTCAGCATGGCTAATATCGGGAGAAAAAGGGAAATACTCATATTGCTGCGTCACCTTTGACGCCAGCTGTAGTCCAAACCACTTGATAAAAACAGATAAAATTTTGTGCACATTATTTCCTATATTTTTTAGACTTTGGTGACATTTTTAATATGCTATCTAAATTTTTCACAGAAATACGGATTTTGAAATTGGTAATACCAAAAATGACTTTTTTCACATATTTTATGGAAACTTCAAATTTATGAACTTTATCAACATGATTTTAGCCAACATAAATTCTATACATTGGTTATAATGTTGTCAAATTTTCAGCCAAAAATATTGATAATTGACAAAGTTACAAAAGGTTGAACATGGCATATTTTGGAAGCAAAATTTTGCTCGGTTTTTTTTTGCTACTGAGTGTACCTAAAGCGTGTGTGGTGTTTGTGTTCGTTATACCTAAGAGATGTGTCTGTTATGTGAACTTGTTTGTGTCATACCTGCCTGATGTTCGTCGTTTTGAAATCTTAAAAACTATAAATTCTTACTTGATCGGTAGGTTGTCAATCGTTTTCATTCGTGTAGTTTGTTGTGTAGGTTTTTTTTTTATTATTCGTTTATTTTCCGTCGGCCTATTTCCCACAACGTGGTGACAACCACCAACGCAAGGAAGACGACTCCACCACCTGAACCCTTCATAAAGTTCTGTCAAGTTAGATTCCGGACTCACTTATTGTGTTGCAGTGGCACGGAAAGTGACCGCTGCAAGTATTCTTTTACAGCGGTTTGTTTACCGCTTTGATAGTCAATTTACCATTACTGGGGGTTAGGTTGACTATTGAAGTATAGTGATTTTGAACCTACTATGATCATGGTCAAAACAACCATTAAAAATAGTTGACCCAACATTTGCCATAATGTCGGAATAGTCCATGATGATAGTCAAAAATACCATGAACATGGTGAATTCGACCATTTTCATGGTTATTGTAACCATTATATGAGATAGTCATCCTGACCATGATTTTATTGTCGGTATAACGATAGAATTTTTCTCAGCGTAGGCGCCCACTTTCTGTGGTATAAATTTCACGGTGTTTTGTGTAGTGAGTCAAAAGATTCCAGATGGCAGCCGAGAGGAGAGAAACAAATCTGCACACTCACGTTCATAATCCAACGTGGTCCGCAATAAAAATCGCAAAAACGCTGAAAATCTCCAAATCAACCGTGTATAATGTGCTCAAACGTTTCAGGGAGCGAAAGAGCGTGGATCGAGTGCCTCAAGGTAAGCGTCGTAGTAGAATATATGACCACAAGCTGAACCAGAAGGTGTTGAGAACCGTCAGAGCAAACCCTGGACTATCAGATAATGAAATCGCACAAAAATACGCTGCTGCTCGCAGTACCGTTCGAAGAATTCGTTTGCGAGCAGGATATCGTTCTTATCGAGCCAGCAAGCAACCAAACAGAACGTTGAAGCAAAGTTTCGTCACCAAAACTCGAGCTCGGAAATACCAGCAGGTTTTGACGAAGTACTAAGGATGCCTGCTCATCGACGATGAAACCTACGTCAAAATGGATTTCGGACAGCTTCCTGCGCAAAAATTCTACATGGCGACGGCACGAGGAGATGTTCCTGCGAAGTTTAAGTTTGCTTTTATGGACAAATTTGCCAAAAAACTGATGATTTGGCAAGGGATATACAGCTGCGGAGCAAAGATCAAAGTGTTCGTGACGAATAAGACGATGATTTCGATGCTGTACAAGGAAGAATGCCTCAAAAACCGCGTACTACCGTTCATTAAAGCCCATAAAGGTCCCGTGAAGTTTTGGCCAGATTTGGCGAGATGCCACTACAGCCGGGAAGTCATCCAGTGGTACCGCGATAATAACGTAGATTTCATCGATCAAAACATAAATCCTCCCAACTGCCCGCAGTTCCGGCCCATCGAGAGATTTTGTGCAATAATGAAGCGGAAGCTTAAGATAGGTGGTAAAACGGCTCGGGACGCGACTCAGATGACCAAAATGTAGAACAAATGTGCCAAGGAAGTTGACTCCGGAGGTGTGCAGCGTTTGATGGGAGGAATAAAGAAGAAAGTGCGAATTGTCATAAGAAACGAAGAGAAATGATTTGTATTGATATTTTTTCCTTAAAAAACAATGAATTAATTTTGTTTTGATGTATTCAACTTATTTGTTCGTCAATCCGTTACGGGGATACAGATGATTTTATTATTCCGGATTCTAAATGGACATAGCTTTATCGCACTCATCAACACATGAGCCGGGACCAACGGTTTTAATGCCCTTCCGAAGGAAGACGTGACCAGATTTTTTCGCCACAGAAAAACCATCGACTGGGATTGAACCCAGCCCTACTGGGGTGCCAAGTAGCTGTCACGCTTACCACTACTCCACCAGCGGTGTAGGTAAAAAAGTTTTAAACAGCTATAAATATCAGTTTAGTAGGTAGGTAGTTAATTGTTGTTGTGTTGTGTGGTGTGTTGTTTTTGGTATGTAGGTACAAATTTCAACAGGCACGAATACCCATTTCCTTAATCTTTGTTAGTAATTTTACGGGATTTTTTTGTGAACTTCTTCGCTTTCTGCTAGATTTAGTTTCCAAGGGTTTGTGATTTGTCTTAAAATGTGTACGTAGTTCAAGTTTATAAAGTGTTTTTCGTTGAACATATGATCAGCTACTTTTGATTTGAAATTGTGCATGAGTCCTTTTTCGGTTTCTTTGTTTGCTTTTTTGACGTCTGCGATTTGTTCTTTGAAGCGAGTTTTTAGAGTACGTTTGTTTTTTTCCTGTGTAGGGTAGGGAACGGCTTAATCAAGGGTCACTATTTTAATCAGTTGTTAGGAAATAGGTCTATAACTCCTACATTTTCCAAATTATTTCACTTTTAATGATACGACCATAAGCTTTATCTATTGAGTCAATGATTCGATGCATGAATCATGATTGATTATCAATTTATTACTGTCATTTTGAAGATTTAAAATACATCATCTAGAAACCATCAGTTTCTTACCTGCTGAAGAAGTTCGCTCAAATGTTGCCTTTGTGTATTTTGCATTTAATCACGTGTACAGGAGAGCATGTCTCCATCGGCTCTCTCTCACAACTAGGGTTGTGGCCAGAATGTGATTTTGAACATTGAGTTTAATATATTACATATTTAGATAATCTGAAATCGCTATTTATTTCATGTTTCTTGCAGTCATTGGAGGTTGATCTATGCTTATCTAGCACTATTATTTGCAATAAAAAATATGTTTTGGAGCTGTCCAATAGTACCTCACGATAAATAATGCTTCGCTGTTGAGCTGCAGCTATGGCATCACTGTTGCTTTTGAGAGAGCCCATGTTTCCTCTCTTCTTTGTTAACCATGGATATAGCGCACCGATAATGTAACGTGAAGCCTGCTGTCTCTTGCATTTGTTTGTTTTTAAACGAAGCATCCCGTTTGTCGTCACAATCGCTTTGGCTAACATTTGCGTGAGAGTAAATGAAATAAGAAATACACATTGCCAATCTAAAGATCACTGACAAACTAAAAGTTTGGTCGTGTAGGTCTGTCTCATAACCTACTTGGAGGCAAGTTTGTGGTCGTAGCAATCGACATGTTTTGGTTGATTGTTTTCGAGAGCGGTAGGGTAAAACCAACAATCAATATGCAACTAGCGATTTGAAATTGGTTCACTGTTGTAGACCCCGGCGAAGGAGCGGGTTGAAGCCAGCACCTAACTATACATATTTGCGCCTTTGTTTTGATTTGCTGTGTTATTTTGACAGAATATTTGAGAGTGTGTTCGTGTGAGTTCATTATTAGGGGTGTTTAGGGGTGGGGGGGGGGGAAAATGTTTTGGGGTGGGGTGGGGGGGGTTGACGTTTGCAGCAAATCGTGAACTGGCCTATTTCATTTCGCTTTCGCACACATGCACAGAATCGCACTCATACAATATTGTTAGTTTATGTACAGATTGAGGAGCTGAAGAAAACATTGTTTTAATCGGAAAGCAATCCGCATGCGTTTAAGAAGTCCCTGCAATTGGGAACTTTATTCCATGGCTATGAAATTTTCTGAGCCTAATGCTCGTTGCTGAAGGTATGTTCCGATAGACCAGACGTAAGCAGAGGGATTAATGTCCGAATATTGGCAGTTCCAATTATAGGTTACATACAGCTTCATGATATATTTCAGGTGCTGACTAAACTGCTTAAAACCCGTCGCGTACCCTATTTGTTTCCACAATGATCACATGTTATTTTATAAATCCCGGATTTTGGGAGATTGTCAATGGGATCTTTTGCAGAGCCTAAGGGAGTTTGAAGTTGATTATATTTTCTATTGAAAACTATTTCAAAACCAAAGTTTCAAAGAATGTCGTAACGGTTTAGTTTGAGTGTCATATGTCATTGCTATTCTTTAAAGTTGGAGTTGTGTTTACTGTTACTGTGGTGAGTGATTGTTTATACTGTTTTTTAGTTTTCTTATTGATAATATTTTGTGTTGTAACCATTTAAGTGTGCTGTCTCAAAAATGAATGCCAGTTTTTTAGTTATGCCGTTTGGACATAGCGGTAATGTCTGTATTCTGTGTATCATGTGATTAAATGATGCTAATTTGAGTTGGTGTGAGTGATTGGAAATGTTTGGTATTTTGAGTTGTGTATTAGTCGGTTTTCTTTAAATTTCAAATGAGTGTTTAGATTGTTCTTTCAATACAAACAAGTCCAATTGAAATTATTGTAGCTCTGAACTAAAAACAATATATCGACGTAACTTATTGTCAACAGAATATCACAGAGTAAAAGTTATAAGATTTTGTTCTAAAAACTGACCAACAAGCCCCGCTCTACCATACTTATAGAAGAGAATTCTGAATAAATTGCCGACAATCGGTGAATTTCTCTGCCAACCAATTTGTTTACGTGTTTCGTTTGGTCAGCCATTTATGATGGTTTAGTGTCGCCACAGGGAGATTTTACACTTCTCGAAAAGCCCCCAATTGCCTTTCTTGCAACTACTCCAGTTTCTACGAATTCAATGTCATGAGCCAACGGTCCAATAATCACTGTTTATATTAATTTAACCATTGTAAAAAAATTAGAGTGACATAGTTTAACTTAATTACATGTTTAACATAACCTCACATTTTGGTCACCATCGTGCGGTTATGGCAGGATTAAATCAAGCGACAAAAACATTGATCTGCCATGTAACATCACAGAATCCCGTCGACCATAATCGGGCTAAAGGGTACCATCGCCTGTGAATCAATTTATGTTGCACATCCAGGGAGCATTACTGACATACGTGTTGTAAAACCTGTTAACCCGCAAATGGCACAGCCAGATGGAGATTTGTAAGGTTTAGAGGAATAAAGGAGGAGAGAGTGGAAACAGTTGTTCGTTGAACGTAAATTAGAGCTCAACTTTCGGTGGACCAGTCGGAGTGCAACCAAATAGAACACACTTTTTGGAAAAGCGATCCCTGGTTACGCGTCGGAAACCCACATTAATTTTATCGTGATCACCAATGAGAGGCGAAACATTATATATGTAGGTACCATTTTAATTCAATTAAAACCGGTTGCAAGAATCCAAAGGACCAACAAATATAATTGTTTTTAGCGCGTGAACATGTTGACAATCCAGACGACATGGCAGTTTCCCTTTGAAACATTTGCGGAAAATGTTTCGAATGATGTTAAATGCGTTTTTGGAGCGGGATTAGCAACAGCAGTTAGGGTTCCACTTCAACGATTACCATGTGTTTTCATCGATGGTCAAAGTGAAATTTATTGGCTGTGAGTTAAAATTATAGTTGTTTAATTTGAGTGGACCCCTTCAAAAACTATTTTTTGAACAGGCACGTTGAACTCAAAAGTGCTTGAATTTACTGTCGCTTATATGAAACCAAATGCACGGCAACAAATAGGGAATCAGTGAATAATTCTCTTTCACTCAAAGTGGATGCATTGTAAATTTTTGCTTGCGTCACTGCGAAAAGTGACTTTATTAATTTGTAACTCTTCAATAATTAAATCTAATGCAGATTTTTGCTCATATATTCTAATTACAACAGTAAGTTGTAGAAAAAAAGGTTGGGTACATAAGCTCTATTTATTTTTATTACTTTTATGAAACCTTTACCATGTTTAATAATCGCCAGCTTCGTCATCCTCGACGAATCCAGTTCCAAAACTAAGATTTAAAAAAAAAACTCGCATCAGCTCAGAGCAAATGCAAATACATTCGAAAGCAACTGCTTCATCTACAACGAGTAACCCTTCCATAATCGGTGTACGCATAACTGTCGCATGTTCGCTGAACAAATACCTACTAAAATGGAACAGTTTCGTATCCACTCGTAGACTGTAGAGAGTCTGGGTAAATTGTTCACGCCACCACCACTGGAAAGGGGCAAAAGTTCAATGAAGAGGAACACATTCGCCATTGCACAGTCGGTGTACGTCGTCCTCGGTGACCCAACCCATGTGGTAAACCAGGCAAAGTGGACATAAATTATGTTCACGTCCCACGATCGCGCTGTCAAATAAATCAGTGATAGTGGGAGCATTAAATGACACCCTGTACAGCCAAGAGGTGCGGAGAAAATAGCTGAAAACTTTCACTGTTCTCATTTTAGCACCACAGTTTTCAACGAGCAGCACACGGCTCATCTGTCGCGCTGATATCGATGAAAAGTGTATAGTTTTTAGAATGAACGTTGCCATGTATCATGTGTGAGTGTTATATGAAACTCAAACATGAAATAAAGATTCTGACTCACCGCAGTTCTTGAACTCAAACAAAGTCGTTTGAGACGTAATGGTTTGAATAACAGAGTGGCTAAATAGTTCAATAATCAGAACTCATTCCCCTAGGGTTATGTCTGACCTTTCTTAAGAATTCAATCCAATGTTTTGACGATTAACACTTTTTGGCTTTTTAAGAAAACTGGCAAGAAAACAATGTGTCAGGGTTTCTGCCTGCCAATCCAATTTGTGTTCTCTGAAGTTCTTTATCTAGGGCTTTCTTTGTGGAACACAGAAAAAAAGACGAATCTTAACAGACGCGTAAAATTTCCCTTCATCCAATTACGAGCCGAAGCAAGCGTAAACAACGATGTTATTTGTAATGTTACACACAAAAGACCTAATTAAGGTGATATCTGACTTGAATTTACATAAAATATCCCATGAATTAGCTGATGATAATGATGATGATGTAACACTACCATCTATTGTTTCAAAGTAACTTTTCATAGCAGACGACTAATCTGAAAAACAGTTTGATCAGGCTTCTATTGATGTTTGTGACCATCAATCTCCTGTATGAAGGGCCAAAAACGATTGGGCGGCCCCATAAACAAAGGTACTCATGCGAATCCAGCGAATATAGGGAAAACAATCTCATTCCAAAAGCAAGTTCACACTCACAGAATAAACCAAATAGATGGGGTCGAAGAGCCCGCCCTCGGTCCGCGAAATGTTGTAATAAAAAGGAGGCTGGAGGGGGGTGATCGCTCCTTCAACCTAAACATGAAATCATTTTACACACATGATTATTTAATAATTTATAATTAAATAATTAAATAATTATTATAATTTATAATGTTCAAAAACGAAAACTCACTTTTTTATAATAATTAAATAATTAAATAATTATTATAATTATAATGCAAAAAGAAAACTTTTTACCGTAGTAATATAATATAATGGATACGCAAGACCGTCTACACACTTAGAGTTTTTAACAGATAACTGTAAAATTTCACCGAAATCCGTTACATCGGATTACCGAACGTTCACCTGTTGATAATTCTGTAAAATTTTACAGATATCTGTTAAAAAATCAAAGTGTGTAGACGGTCTTGCGTATCCATTATATTATATTACTACGGTAATTATAGAAAAAAAGCGAGTAGATAAATACAGTGGAGACACTATTCGATGTGACCACATGTTGCCACAATCAAACTAACTCTTAGCTTCGGGTCTTGACAAAGAATCCCTACTGAGCCCTTTATGCGGTTAAGCTCCACGGCACTCGGATGAATCTCACTTCTAAAAAAATATTCGACTGTATCGAGAATAGAACCTTTGATCTACCTGGAAAAGTGACGCGTTCGCAATTCAGGCCACCTACCGTATTCATCGGAAAACTTTGAGACATATGAGAGCGTTTCCAGTCAAAATGACCTACCTATGAATAAAATATCGGTTTTCAACATAATTTGAAAGAAAGTTTGTGGATAGCTTATTTTCGATACACTCCTTATATAGGCTTGATGCTACATCATTTGAAAAAAATTTTGCTTCTATCTGATGATTTGAACGTGGAACAAAAGAGTGATATTTTTGTGTACCTGTAATCATTTTAGTTTGCTGAAAGATGTTGCTCCATTCTGTAACTCCCTGTTCATAGTCTTCATAAGATACATAACAAAATGACATTTTCGTTATGCAATCATTATTTTTCTGATTGGCCCAATCAACAATTCTTTTGCATTTGTTATGGGATGTTCATGTCCTTTAGCTATACTTGCGTTTCTTGAGATTCGTTTTAATGTGCCACCAATTGCATCGCGTGGCTCCTTGCCATGGGAAGTAGCGAAAGAAAATGCCATTCAGCATTTAGGCTATATTTTGATTTGAATTTATGAAGGCTTGCAATTTTTTTCCTATTTTGATATTGGGATGCAACTCCATCAGACATAAATATCGCTTTATCCAACTGCGTTTTTTTTTTCAAAAAGCTCATTAGTTTTGAAATAAATACCTGAACCACTATTGTTTCAAGTATTTACTTCCAATATAACGATAAAGCTAAGATTCTTAAGCGCTCCTGATTCGACATAGTAAATAACAAAGGGATGAACTGTGGCTTGGTTATTATTCCAATAACTACTTTGAACGGCATCTTGAAGAACAAATGAAGAATTTTCGGAAAAATCACACACTATGACAACTTTGCCATTGCTTAAATTATGTTTCGTGTGTCTCAATAACGAGGATTGTTCGGTTTAGATATAATCATGGGTGACCAATTTTTCTAACTTTTCGGTAAAATAGGATACAAATTCATCAACTGGTTGTAAGACGGTTTCTAGATTTCACCGGTCTGTTGAAATCCACTGTTTGAATGATATTTCAAATGCATTACATTCCTCCAGTTCCTTGAAAAAGTTATTTTCAAAAGCTAACCGGCTTGAACAATTTTCACATTCACGTAGATAGCAATATTTCGATCTTGACGATGTGTTGCATAATAGTTGTTCGAAGTAAAATTTCGTATCATTTTGGAAAGCATATTTTTTAAGACTATGTAGCATCAATTCAATATTCTCGTGAATGGTACAGACACAAATATTTTGAGAACCTGAGCTGCCAACAGAACGGGGTTGTGTGGTTGCTCATCGATATCATACTCAGTTTCTGCGTGTTTCACTTTGTTTAAATGTAATCGACACGAAGCACAGATTGATAAAGACGTATCCAACGGAATTCAGCAGTTCATTAATATTAGCCCTTGAATAATGTTTTCGTTTAATTTACGAAGCTTTACCGAGCAACGTGTTTTAGGAAAGAGTTTGCAACACTTCACCTTATTGAATTTCATTTTGAAGTTATTATTAAACACTCTCAAAACAATTTTGTTACTGATGCTTTCCGAGAAGTGGAACGAATTTATATACCAAGTACAGGTAGTTTAAGATTTCTAGGTATACTATCGGCAATACCCAGCAGTGGGCTACCCAACGAACGAGTTTTTCAAGCTACTGAGAGCCTTTGATGCTACCTAAAATTCAGGCAGGCGGTAAGTTGGTCCAACATTTGAACAAAACAGATTATTAACTGTAACATTCAACGTGAAAAGGAGCCATAGCGCTGACGTCGTTGGCAAAATTTCCGCGTTTGAGATCAACGACATTGGCGCTATGCATCCTCTATAGTTTATAATCTGTTTTTATTTGAACCGTTCATTCAATCATCTTGCGATCAAAAAGAGAGTTGCGAAAAATTTATTTAACATTTCGAAAAATCATTTCTTGTTGTTGGAAAATCTAGAAAAACTTATGAAAAGGTCGTATTTTCGAAAACTATTCGAGTATGAATAAATCGCAAATATCTCGAGAACGGATGCTCTTGCGAAGTTCATCACGAAAAGCTTAAATTTCTTTAAATATTTCAAAAATCAGTTTATGTAATCAGAATACGTTTACTCTCGCAAATATTAAAATTTTGAGAAGTGCCCTAAAAGTTGATGTTCTAAAAACTTTTTCCTGACATTTCTTCATCCTGTAGTCTTCGTTTAAATAAGCGTTATAAATTCAAGTTTTCACAGTTAAAATCTAAAAAAATTTTTTTTTACAAAAAAATCAATTTTTATGAAATATTTAATTGTCGATTTTTGTTCCGAAATTTTTTTCTCAGTTTATATTTTTTCACAACCTTCACACATAGGGTCACAACTTGTTCCTAGATAGTTTTTTTGTACAACCAAAGGTTTTTGAGCTACAAATTATTAATTGAGGTGCTATTCAAAATGCTTACACCCTTTTTAAAACTGACTCTTGAGTCACGAATAATCTATGTTAGCGAGAAAATACTCAGTCTCTTAAGCCAAACGCGTATGCAAAATTCTATTCAAATAAAAAAAATCGAAAATAATTTTCCACATTTCCAGGTAATTTCGCCTTCAAACGCTCATTAATCGAGTAAATTCGTATAGATCATCATGGCCTAGTGATATCAACCACGGATTCAAAAATAGCTCTCCCCAAAAGTACAGGATTAAACCCCATGTCAGCCATATTTCAAAACGATGAGCAACTCTTCGTGGTTGCGCTTTTTTTTAAATTTGAATTTTGAGTCAATCAGAGAGACGTTTCTTTTTTTATTTATTACAAAATAATCGTAGCTCTTTGTATTGTTTTCACACAATGAACGAAATTTCTTTCTGTGTCAACAAACGCATTGTACTTTTGACATTGCATACGAAAGTACTGGTTCATAAATTTACAAACCAGTTTTGCTGCAGAAAACAACAAATAGATTCGTGAGTCCTACCTTCGATTTCTTAATATGAAATACATTTAATTTTCAGTGTAGTAATGGCGATTTCTGGCATTTTCTTGTCCTGATTGCGTCTCGCTGCTCTGTCCATAGGTTTGACAGCCCAGCTCAGCATAGACCGAGTAATGATTGTTTACAACACTGAATCGCACATATCTTTTGTGGATTGTACCCGGCGTAGCATTGCGTACCGAGCGGCAAATCTAGGAGAAATAAAGAGACGTTATCAGTGTCAATTTGAATTACGAATTCAAATTCCGTAAAATTGGTATTTCTTTTTAAATTTGTGTCAAACTGATTTTTCCTAAAGTATTTTTCAAAGCATCATATGAATACATTTGCACTCGATGACTGACATTCAAGGCCTCCAAATGCCCCACCGGAAACTTATTATGATTTATGACTACGTCTTTCTCTTCTATACTGGGGTACAATTTAAAAAAAAATCGAATTGAGACCGTCGTGAAAAGTGGTCAGGTTTTGAGAATGGATACTTCAGTCGTTTCTGCAAAGATATTCAAATTTTTGGCACTAATCGATCGGAAATATTTCTACGCATCGATTCCAATAGAGAACATTGTTGATTTTGAGCCACATACTGAGCATGAACATGATTGTACGTTATTGATTTCGGGACATAGTTGATTTCGGGTCACATAGTGTAGGGAACGGCTTCAGCTCCCCGGGACCCTATTCCAAGCACAGGGTAAATGATAACTTACAATGTCCTTTTGTTTTTTTTTGCAATATGATGCTTCACTAGATGAATTTTCTTATCGTTATATTTCACAACCTTGTTATTCAACAAAGTAGATGCATCAACCATGTTGAAAAGACAGAGTATTTTTCAATGTATTACCGAGCTTTCTCGGACTGCGATTATACGCAAAATATACGGAATCAAGTACATTTATGTGAGTCTGTCTTTGCCCGATTTTTGTTTGTTTATTTTTGTTTATTACATTCAATTTTTGTTATCTTAATGGACTCGGACTCTGAAGGGGTCTAAAGCGGTTGACAATTTTTAGCATATCAAATATTAGTTATATTACAAAATATTTGGGTAATTCCATGAACTGTGATTGACTGATAGCAAAAAAAAAAGTGACGCAAACTTGATTGAAAACTTGCTGGTATAGGGTTGGCTAAGAACGATCGGGGCATGCACCCTAATAAACGGACGGTTGACGAGTTCAAAAAGCAATTACGAGTGTATCAAAATATCAAGGATAGCAAGCAATCTAGTGGTTCAGGTCGGGTGACGGAGCGATATGAATTGAGTGTGGCACAGCGGAAAAATTGCGGTCGTCAGGGTCCTCATCACCCGAGCGGCAATGGACAATGGAGCAGAACGCCCGTTTGCTTTAGGTGCCAACAGCCAGGGGATATGATGAGAAATTGTCCAAAAGAGACGAACAAATCGGTGAAGCTGTGCAGTGCAACGGCGGTCGTGGAAAGAGGAACGTTTCTAACGGTGATCGTGAATTCAGTCCCAAAAGAAGTATTCTTGGATTGTGGGGCAGGAGTATCTTTGATCAGAAAAGATATGCAGGAAAACCTTAGATTGGCGGTGAATACGAATGAGAAGCAGGAATTACAGACACTCGGTGGCCGTGTTAGTACTTTGGGAGTTACGTCGCTGGAAATTCAAATAGAAGAAAGTGTGATGATGCTGGAGTTCAGTGTGCTGTCAACGCAAGATTTTTATATGGAGATGCTGTTGGGACGCAATCTGCTCTGTAACGGAGACGTCAAAGTTTCCACCGCCGGTTTTTCCCGAAGGAGGATAATTTAGTGTACAGTATTGGAGTTACAGTTGGGCCACCGGACGATCCAGTGAGCCATATTAGCAACACAGTTATTCGGGAGGAAGTTCGAAAGCTTATCGCCAGTTACAAATCCCAGAAACCAGAGAAATCAGATGTCAAGCTAAAAATTGTCCTAAGAGATGAGACATCGATTCAGCAGCTCCCTCGACGGTTGGCGCCATTAGAAAAGGAGATTGTGCCGAAGCAGATTGATCAGCGGTTGAATGAAGGAATAATCCAGCCAAGTTCGTCTGAGTTAAGTAGTCCAATTGTCCTTGACCACAAAAAAAGACGGTACCAGAAGATACGCGATCATTTTCCGCTTCCTTTGATTGAGGATATCATAGACGATCTGCGAGGAGCAAGGGTATTTTCCACCTTGCACTTGGAGAACGGGGTTTTTCACGTTCCGGTGCACGAGGACAGCTTGAAATATACTGCCTTCGTCACACCTTCCGGTCAATACGAGCTATTGGCGACGCCGTTTGAGCTGAGTACATCACCGACCGTTTTCCAACGGTACATAAACAAAATTTTTCGAGAGTTGATTGAGAAGAAAGTGATAGTGGTCTATATCGACGATGTGTTAATTCCGGCGAAAGGCGAGCAAGAAGGATTGGAGAAGTTGAAGATGGTGTTTAGTGTCGCAGAACGCCACGGGCTAAGAATCAATGGCATATTGAGTACCTGGGATACGAGATCGAAGAAGCGGAGATCAGACTTACGATGAACAAAATAACAGCGGTGAAAACATTTCCGGACCCAACGAACTTCAAAGAGATCCAAAGGTTTCTTGGATTGACTAGATTCTTCCGGATTGACAGGATTCTACTTTTGTGTTCCCGGCCAGCTCAAGCACTGTACCATCCACAGGCTACTACAGAGCTTCACACTGATGCCACCAAAGCGGGATACGGGGTGATTTTGTTGTAGAAAATGCCAGAAGATGATAGTTTCCATCCGGTCTATTATTTTAGCAGAAAGACTTCGCCGGCGGAGGCAAATTATCCAAGTTATGAGCTCGAGGTTCTCGCAATCGTCGCTGCTTTAAAGAAATTCAGTGTCTGTCTTCTGGAGATCCCTTTTAAGATCGTCACTGATTGTTCAGCATTTAAAATGAAGATAGAGAAGAAGGACATTGCACCGAGAATCGCAGGTTGGGCACTTCTTTTGGAGGAATATGATTACATCATCAAACATCGCCCAGGAGTCCGAATGAAGCATGTTGACGCGCTGAGTCGAGTATCAGTGGCTCACTTACTGCGCAGCAACGTGATTGAGCAAGTGAAGGCGAGCCAGCAGACGGACGAGAAGCTAGGAACGATTGTAAAGGTGTTAGAAACAGGTAGTTACGGTGAGTACTTCCTAGATCACGGAGTTCTTTACATGAAGGCGGTAAACTTCTGGTGATTCCTGGAGCGATGCAAAACTCGGTCATCCGGCAGATCCACCAGCAGGGGCACTTCGGATCAAGAAAAAAGATGGAACTAATTCAGCGGGAGTACTGGATCAACAACCTAGAAGCCAAGCTAGACAGAATTGTTAAAAGTTGTGTTCCATGCATTTTAGCGACGAGAAAGGCTGGGAAGAAAGAAGGTCTACTTCATCCTATTCCTAAAGAAGACCTACCACTATCAACGTACCATGTTGACCATCTTGGTCCATTAACAGACTCAAAAAAAAAAAAAAAAACAGTACAGCTACCTGTTTACGGTTGTAGATGCTTTCACAAAATTAGGTTGGATTTATCCAGTAAAGCTACAACTGCGGAAGAAGTATGGCAGAAATTGGAGATCCAAAAAGCTACTTTTAGGAATCCTGCGAGAATCATTTCTGATCGTGGAGCAGCGTTTACATCTGCTGCGTTCTAGGACTACTGTGAAGCTGAAGGGATCGAGCACTTGCTGACAACAACTGGAGTTCCTCGGGGTAATGGACAGGTGGAAAGGATCCATGGAACAATTGTTCCTGCGTTGAAGAAGTTGCCCATTGAAAATCCCGAAAATTGGTATCGGCATGTTGGTCCTTTGTAACGTTATATCAACAATACGCACCAACGCAGCATCAACCGCAATCCATTTGCACTGCTCTTTGGAACAACCATGAGGTCTCCGGAGGATGTACGTTTAGCTGAAGCGGTAATGCAGGAGCGGGCCGAGATGTTTCACGAAGAAAGAGCAGAGAATCGTGCAGAAGCTAGAATGAAGATTCCGGAAGCGCAGCAGCAGATGAAACGGCAGTTCAATCAGAAGCGCAAAATACCGAAAGTCTACGAGGTTGGAGATTTGGCCACAATGAACCGTATGCAATTTCAGAGTCATATCAAAATCGCAAAGAAATTCCTGGGACCTTATCGGGTAACGAAGCAGAAGCCATGATCGCTATTACGTTGAGAAGGTTGGTGTTCATGAGGGGCCGAACAAAACAGCTACGTGTGCCGAGCTCATGAAGCAATTCGTTCTGGACGACGACGACGAAGATTTCGACGAAGAAGTTGGCATCAGCGAAAGTGTAATTGTTGGAGACACCGACAAGCAGGATTGCGGACGACGGTCAATCTGGCCGAATGTGAGAATTAAATTGATCATCCCTAATTACTGAAGATTGACCCTCGCACATACTCACAATACACTACACTTCAGTACTCATCTGAATGCGCGAGTGACCGGCCCTTCATCCAATTTATAATCGATCGTTCAATAAAGTAAGAATTGAAGTTTTTCTTCTGAATTGAACGGTTGTAAAAAAAAAAAACATTCACTATACATACATACACACATTCATGCCATGAAATTAGTTTTTTAGGTTAAACATTCTCAACTACATAACTAGGATGAAATACTATTCAGGCACGGCCTATTCATATTTGGACACCTAACCAGAGCACCAAACACTCTAAATAAACACACTCCCTTTTGTAAACAGTCCTTCCTCAGCTCAGTCGGTAAAGACGCAGCTACAAAGCAACACCATGCTGGGGGTGGCTGGGTTCGATTCCCGGTCTGGTGTAGGAATTTTTTGTTAAGGAAAATTTCTCCACTTCCTGGGTATGGCCATAATTGTTCTTGCCACACAATCATACTAATTCAAAAATAGTACCTTGCATAGAAAGCTCTGAATTGATAACAGTTATCATTTAGAACACTTAGTGCATTCAGAGCACTAAGAGCAAGCATTAAGCGAATGGTGAACGCAATAAGCTTGAAATGCTAAGAAAGAAGAAGAAGAAGCCCCATGTAAACAACAAATTATTGACAAGTTTGGCTCAAATGCTCAGTTGGTCCCTTATAAACCAAAATAATAAAAACGCGTTTTTATCATCAATAAACATTAAAAAGTAATTCGATCAGTTCCGAGTATGATGTAATCAGAAATCGAATATGGTTAGGGTTAGGTTTCTTTATTGAAAAGACTTTCAGCATGTGGCTGGTTCGTCTCTGCAGTACCGAATATGTATAATATTGATATTAGTGATGAGTCTGCCACTCATTGTAGCATGGAAGTCACTCATTGTAGCATGGAAGGTGCCAGCGCACCTGATATTCTACCGACCTTGCACCACACATACGCACAACAGAAGACAGGAAAGAAATATGACATGTAACATGAACGACTACGCAAGGGTGAGTGAAAACAAAAACAAACATAAAGTACGAGAAGTAAATTTACTAGCGAAAAACAAGTGAGGATTAAATAATATAGTTACCTTAATATCACGCGCACAACACAACATAATCTACGGCTAGACTTAGTACAAGGTAAATAATATCTAATAAAGTTTGATTAAGGAATTGTACACTTTCAATTAGAATTAATTATACTTCTAATTATATCTATCACTGTTGTACTATCAAATCAGGACAAAGCCTAACCTAGCTAAACAGCTGAAACCGCACAATCACGATACGACATCGAATGATATGATCCGGATAGATAGGGGACTAAACGTAAGTTAATCTCAGACATACACAGTTTATCTTAAATTATTATGGCGTGAACTTGAGTTTACGAAATTTATTGTTTTCACATGAAATAATTTAATAACAATAGTTAACACAATCTATGATAGAACTCTCTCTCGAACTCCTTTCGTGTGGCAATACGGCTCCAGGGGCTGATAGGATCAAGTTCAACTTGCTTAAAAACCTCCCAGACGTCGCAAAGAAGCGCATGTTGCACTTGTTTAATCAGTTCCTGGAACACAACATTGTACCGGCTGATTGGAGATGGGTGAGAGTTATTGCCATTCGAAAACATGGTAAACCCGCGTCCGACCACAACTCCTATCGACCCATCGCGATGTTATCTTGTATTCGAAAGTTGTTGGAGAAAATGATCCTCTTCCGTCTGGACAAATGGGTTGAGACGAATAACCTGCTTTCAGATACTCAATATGGTTTCCGGGGGGGGAGGGGAACGAACGCTGGCTGTGGTGGGTGCGAGAGATTTGGGTTTGTTTTTAAAAAAAAAAAAGGTTGGTTTTTTGTTTGAGGGGGGGGGTTTGTAGGGTCGGGTGGGGCAAGAGTGCCACCCTAAGCTTATCGTTCAATAAATAAGCTTAACTTAACATTTCAAAAACATGAATGATGTACAATGAAGCTTAAACTTTTTTGCCTTAAGCCTGTTGTAGCTACAATTGAATCAGTGAATGTTGAATATTAAAAAAAAAAAAAATTTCATAAGCTGCATAAACATGGACTATAAAACATGGTGGGGCAAAAGTGCCACTCTCATGGGGCAAAACAGCCATATAGTATGAAACCAGGAAAGTCATCATAATTTTACAATGAAATGGTACATATTCTTCATGCATCACTCTTAACTAGGGGAGCGTTAATAAATTACGTTACTAAGGCGAGAGGGCGTAACAATAAAAAAAATTTTTAGGTCCATGAAAATAAAAATCATCAAGGAGTGAGGAGGGTTGTAAATGGTCCTTTTCTGTGTGACGTAATAAGTTGCTGTTCCCTTAGCTGCCGAGATAAGAGATTTTAACAATGATGATACTTTTTAATCATATATTTTCTAAAGGATCAGTTAAAACGAATAATAACAAATTTATTTTTTGCTTTAGAGTAACTGATAAAACATAACATATTAGTTCAAATAACTGTAAAAGTGAAATTTAATGCAAACCGGGCAAGCAAGGTGTATGCACCTATGGTACCATGAGCACAACGCCCACATTTTGTCCACCCTTCTCCGTTCCTGGACAGTTTGAACGACGATCTGCATACATCGCACAACGAATCTTGCGGTACATCGCTCTTAGCTGCTTTGGCCACGCGTTGCCTTTTCGGAGTTGGTTTAGCCATCCGCTTGTCAGCTTTTTTGATCTCTCCTATGTCCCGAACGGCTTGTGTCTCGCGTAATGCCGACCTATAGGGGCTCGACGTCAAAACTGCAGCCTTTTCACGTTTCCTAGTTTTTCCGCTAGCGATTTTCCTCGTGCTTGTTTTCGGTATCGGATGTATGATAGCTGGTCCTATTGCAAACTGCGATCCCTTCTCCTGATATTTTACGATGTTCTCCTTGTCCATCTCCTTGAAACGACTTGGAATGTCTGGTTTTTTCAAACTTTCGGTGCTGAATCCATGAAATGGACCCTCTTCATCGCTCTGGGAAATATTGGTGATATCATTGATATCCTTGTCTTTTCCCGGTGTTTCCGGTGTAGGGATGGACATGTCAATATCCGTGACGTCCGCCGGGGCAAAGCTATCCTCTTCGAAAACGTGTCGGATGAACGGAACAATGCCAGTCTTCCGAAATCCATTGACTGCAATGGATGCAGAGCATGTTTGCAAAAAAGCGGTACCCAAGAGCTGGCTTATCACATTTACGGTAACGACCTTACCAGGATTGTTACGCAAATACTTCTCAGTGGCCTTCGAAAAGTGGCTCTTCAGAGGAGCCATAAAGCTGACATCGAGCGGTTGAAGCCGGTGGCAGCAATGCGGAGGAAAGCTGATAACCGTTACATGATTCATTTGAGCTTTTTCCAAGAACGCTAAGTTCTTCGTATGAGACACGTGTCCATCAAGTAGCAAAAGAACGGGATCAGATGCTGTTGGCCGGCTATGCTTTAAAAAATGGTCGAACCACACATTAAAGTCGGACGTCGTCATCCATCCGCTAGCGTTGCAGCTAAAAATTGTCTCCGGAGGAGCTCCTTGTTTTAGCTGATCAGTGAGGCGCTGCCTTGGGAAGATCAGCATCGGTGGAATGAACTGTCCAGTGGCTGACATGCACAAACATGCTGTCGACAGTACGCCCCTTTCGCCAGAAGTTATTCCTCCTACTTGGCGACGTCCCCGAAGAGCTAGTACTCTGGAATTTTTGGTTTGAACCTGTGAAACAATAATCTATGTTTACAAATTAATATAAAAAACATCATTGCTCTACAAACATACGGTCAAAACAGAAGTTTCGTCTACGTTGTAGGTTCTGCTGGGTGCAAATTTTCCGGAACCAGTGACGTCGTCGAGAAGATCGTAGAATTTATCAACCGCAACCCGGTTAAAACCTTGGGCACGAGCTGCGGATGTAGCTTCGGGTACTCTAAGCGTCAATTCAGGATGACGACGTCGGAAGCATCGTAGCCAATCGGTTCCAGCTAACCCAGTTTCGCTGTTAAATGGGTGACTTGTTCCGTTTTTTTCGGCAAGCTGAAAAGCAAGACTGCGCATATCGTGGCAGTTTATTCCATACAGTCGTCTTTCCAG
The DNA here is from genome assembly GCA_024533555.2 of Aedes koreicus. NCBI lineage: Eukaryota > Metazoa > Arthropoda > Insecta > Diptera > Culicidae > Aedes > Aedes koreicus. Next base: position 98,002 of record JAHHFK020004959.1, read on the forward strand.
CTTGAGAACATGGTCAACAAGTTCCTGTTCCTGCTGCGACGAGAAAACTGGCTCGAAACGTCCCAGATGTTGTGATGAAGGTTCCAGCGATTGCAGCACATATTTCGCTAGAGTTTTTCGAGGGACACCGTGTTCCTCAGCTGCTCTTCGCACTGAAGTCCCTAATATTTGCACAGATCGTATGGCCGCGACCATATTCGGTTCCATCCACGCTTTACGCGAAGACTTTCGTTTGTAATTGCGCACCATCACTTCACAACTTTACTCCGCGACGAAAACTTTTTGAGGTTAGATTACGACTTGTTTACTATGGCTCTTTTACCCCGTGCAAGTATGGCTCTCTTGCCCCAGCAGAGTAGATGATTTAAAATATTGATATTTTTTGGATTTATAACTAACAAAAAGTATTTTGATAATGGGGAGGCTTAACGAATGACTGTACCATAAGGTCTAAGTTGAATTTGTTTGGGCTCTTGCGAAGAAAATTGCAAAAACGCTTATTTTGTGCTCGTGTTTTATTATAATATTTGAAGCATTTTCTTCACCTTTTACATTTTCGGATTTTTTTCGATAAAATGCGTATCTTGACACATAACAAATTTGATACAGTATATTGCAAGGACTTCTTACAGCATCCCATTAAAAACACAGATCGATCATATACATCAGAATCCGTTAAAAGCAGGTGGCACTCTTGCCCCGTATGGCACTTTTGCCCCACCCGACCCTATGGGGAGCACATCCGCAAGATCTTCTAACGTTGTACCGGACAACGATTTTGTCGGTTATAGAATACGGTAGTTTTTGTTTTCAGTCAGCAGCTCGGTCGCACTTCATTAAACTGGAACGTATTCAGTATCGGTGTCTTTGTATCGCGTTAGATTGTATGCACTCGACTCATACCATGAGTCTTGAAGTGCTGGCTGGCATGTTGCCACTCTCGTTTACAGAACTGTCTCTCCGGCTCCTCACCAGGTGTGAAGTTTTGAACCTCCAGGTAATCGAAAATTTTGAGAAGCTTCTCGAGTTGAATCCTCAAACTCGCTTCATGACTTTATACCATTTGTACATAACACAGGATGTCAGCCCTTCACCGAATATTTTCAATCGTGTTTGCTTCTCCGACTTCGATAATTCGGTTCAATTTGATTTATCAATGAAGCAGGAGCTTCATGAATCCCAGAGCATCATCGTCCAATGATTGCTCCGGTAATATTTGCTGCAAAGTTTGACCAAGTTGATTCCACTAAATCGTTCTTCACTGACGGATCATTGATAGAGGAGTCAGCAGGCTTTGGTATATTTAATGAAATTTATAGCGCCAATACACTTTACGCTAGAAATTGTTGCCTCACTAACACCGGATCAGTACTTCATTTTTAATGAAGTACTTTAAGGAGTGGCCGGTAAAGCACTCCTCGTATTTTCAAATTAAAATACAGGAGCTTCTTAGTGCTTTATCTTCGCGTTATTTTATCATCACCTTTGTATGGGTCCCATCTCATTGTTCAATTCCAGGCAATGAGAGTGGGACTCGCTTGCAAAGGTGAGCGCTATGGAAGGCGATATTTACGATCGACAAATCGCCTTCAACGAATTTTTTCCTATTTTTTGTCAACAGTCACTCGTCAGCTGGCAGTATAAATGGAGTAAAGGAGATTTGGGACGATGGCAACATTCTATCATCCCAAAGGAGACGAAGAAATCTCGGTTTAGGGGAATGGATGTGGGTCGAGACTTCATTCGTGTCATGTCTCGCCTCATGTCCAATAATTATTCTTTGAACGCTCATTTATACCGTGTTGGGCTGAGCGACAGCAATCTCTGCGAATGTGGAAAAGGTTACCAGGACGCAGATCACATTATTTGGTCATGTGCCGAGCATCGTGGAGTCAGATCTGAGCTTTATGATTCCCTTAGGGCTCGAGGTAGACAACCCAATGTACCGGTTCGAGATATCTTGGCTGTACGTGATCTGGAGTTTATGAAACTAATTTATGTGTTTTTGACTAACATTAGCCTTAGACTGTAGTTAGTTTAACATGTATGTATACTCTTAGTTTTTTTTTATCTGTGTTTGTGAATTTTTTTTATTCTTTCTCAGATATGTTCAAGTCAAAAGAAAACCAAAAGATGTATAGTTTTAAGTTTTTTTGACAATTCAGAATTTAAAATATATGTGTTACGTAAACCATACTTAAAATTCCCGCCCATCTTCCCATCCTTAAAATTGTTATCCCTATTAACCTCGAGACGGCCGCGAGTAATCGGTTCTAACCTTCTTACTTTAGTTTTAAGATGTATATAAATATGAAAACTTGGCTCAGTAAAGTTGATTCGATTGAGCCTGTACAAATAAATGATTTAATTAAAAGAAAAACACAATCTATGTACAATTTTGCTTCCCATCAGGATAATTATAATCTACCATTGAACAACAACCAATTCTGTGTTTTGATAAGATGGGGTGGCCACACAATCTGAATTTAAAAATTCCCGCATTTTTCCCGAATTTTTCCCGCATTTTTGCCTGACTTTCCCGACTGGGAAAATGAGCGAATATATTAAGTTATTATTATTTATTTATTTAAATAGCCATACATCGTATTTACGATATGACTTCATCTTCAACATTTCGCCAATATACTCGGTCTATGGCTGCCTCTCTCCAACCTCGTTGACGACCCACACTCGCCAGATCCTGTTGCACCTGGTCCGCCCATCGTGCTCGCTGTGCCACACGCCTTCTTGTACCGGCCGGATTCGAGGCGAACACCATTTTTGCAGGGTTGTTGTCCGGAATTCTCGCAACATGCCCTGCCCACCGTATCCTTCCAGCCTTCGCGACCTTCTGAATGCTGGGTTCGCCGTAGAGTTCAGTGAGCTCGTGGTTCCATCTTCGCCGCTACACTCCATCCTCCTGTACGCCGCCAAAGATGGTCCTAAGCACCCGGCGTTCGAAAACATCAAGTGCTTGCAGGTCCTCCTCGAGCATCGTCCACGTCTCGTGCCCGTAGAGAACAACCGGTCTTAGCAGCGTTTTGTACATGGTACATTTAGTGCGGGGGTAAATCTTTCTTGACCGCAAGTTCTTCTGAAGCCCGTAGTAGGCACGACTTCCACTGATGATGCGTCTTCGGATTTCACGGCTGTTGTTGTTGTCAGCCATAAGCAAGGATCCAAGGTAGATGAATTCTTCCACCACCTCGAATGTATCCCCGTCTATCGTATATCTGCTGCCTAGGCGGTCTCTGTCGCGCTCGGTACCTCCTGCTAGCATGTACTTTGTTTTCGACACATTCACCTCCAGTCCGACTTTCGCAGCGTCGCGTTTTAGGCGAGTGTACATTTCTGCCACCGTTTCAAATCTTCTGCCGACAATGTTCATGTCATCTGCAAAACAAACGAACTGACCGGATCGAGTGAAAATCGTACCCCGGCTGTTGAGCCCGGTTCTTCGCATGACACCTTCTAGCGCAATGTTGAACAACAGGCATAATAAGTTGGTTTAAAAGATATTTTTGAAATTTTTGAGGAAACCGTTCAATCTGCACCTGACTTGTTTCAATTAGGCAAAATGACGGATAGAAACTGCAAATCGAGCTTCTTGCGTATTGCGTAACCTGCTTTGGTGTCGCATTTGGCAAATGAGAACACAAATCTATATAAATCTATATAAGTTATTGAGAGTCTATATAAGTTTCTAGAAGCATAAACAGCAAAGAAAAATAGGAAAGCATTCGAGGCTTTCGAGTACAAAATGATGCAGACTATACTCGGTGTGAAATTAAAATCATGTATAACGCAGATACAGGGTGCAAAACATTCCATCGTCGCATTTCCATGTGATCCAGAACATTTTGAACAAATGTTGTCAAATTTGGCAGCTCCTTCTTGAAATGACCAATCAGTTCAAGCCCAAAATGTGAAATAAGGCTGTTCTTTTCTCTGAAATCCTGCAAGCAACGGAGCCATAGGAGATTCATCCTGGTATTCCCTGAGAAACGACTCGACCATTGCTGCAGACGTGATGACAAAATTCAGCTTTGGTCCCAGCATCTCATCGTTTACCGCATCTGCCACAACAGCGTACACTTTTGATCGCAATACCGACGAAAAGCTCCCTTTGAAATTCGGATGACTTTAAAGTGACTGACACAATAGGTTTCTGTCCACTGCAGTGACAAATATCTGTCTATTATACAAATGGACTGAGACTTTATGGTATTTTAAAAATGACAGCAGTGTTGGTGGAACTCGTGCAGCATATAACAATTTTTCCCATTCAAGTTACTTCAGGAGTCCCCCAAGGCTCCCATTTAGGACCACTTTTTATACGTCAACGACATTTCCTTCGTCATCAAAAATCTGAAAGTGCTAATTTATGCCGACGACCTGAAGCTGTACTTGGAAATAAAAAATAAAGAAGACATCAATATATTCCAGTATGAAATTCATACATTCTACATCTGGTGTAAGAAAAGCTTATTGGAACTGAATGTAAAAAAATGCAATTTAATATCTTTTAGCAGAAAATTAACAACAACCAACATTGTAATTGCATTAGGAAATCAGAATGTAGAAAAGTGTGAAAAAGTGAGGGATTTAGGAATTATCTTGGACTCTAAACTTAATTTTATAGACCACTACAACACTATCATACACACGGCAAAGAGCATGTTAGGGTTTATTAAACGCTTCTGCTACAACTTTGAAGACCCGTACACTATTAAAACTCTATATATTGCCTATGTGAGGTCTATACTGTAATATTGCAGCATTGTGTGGTCTCCTCGTCCAGGTATACATGAAGAAAGAATAGAATCAGTACAAAAGCAATTTCTATTATATGCTCTTCGTAAGCTAGGCTGGGCCTCACATCGTCTTCCATCATATGAAGCTCGCTGCATGTTGATTGACATCCAAACATTGAAAGAACGACGAGAATATGCGATGGTTTCATTTGTAAACGATATCGTTTCGCAGCGCGTTGAATCAGCCAAACTACTTTCTAAATTAAATTTTTATGCACCAATTAGACGACTTCGAAATCGTAATTTATTTGCTCTAAACCATCATCGCACGGAATATGCTAAAAATGGACCAATAAATAGCATGATGGATTCTTATAATCAACACTGTGAAGCCATTGACTTTACAATGTCTCGGTATAAATTGAAACAGTATTTTAAGTCCCTATAATTAAGGATACAAAACTAATTAATTTTTATATTTATGTATAGTTAAGAAAAAAGCTAATTGTCTTTGTACTAGTCTACAAATGGTTGACGAAATAAATAAATAAATTATCGTTTATTTTTCAAAAATGTCGAGTCGCGGTGTAATCGGTTCTGGTAAGAGTGGAAAGGCTTCGAAGAAATGCAAAACATCGAAAGTAAATCCCGATGAAATTGCTGAAGGTTGAAATATTTCAATAGTGGTCACGGAAGCTAGAGAGGAAGGATCATTGGAGAATCGAACCTTGGCCGGTTGAACTGGCCATCACGTTGGCTGTGTTGGAGTTACGGAGGAGGAAGCAGATCATAGTTGGAGCTGTCCAAAGTGCGTATCGGCAAAGTGGGCGCAGAAAATAGGATCAACTTGCAGTAAACAACTTCAACCGACCCGAGACGCAAAAGATAGCATGGAAATACAGGATCAGAGAAAGTTGGATAGCAAGGAGGTACGCTCTGGAAGCAAGAAAGCTGATGAAAGTGTAGCGTCGAGTATTCCATCAACATCATCCCATTGATCATCCAGGACACTTCTAAAGCTACAAATGCAGAAGCTAGAAGAGGAAAAAAAGCTGGCGAAGCAGTTTCTTGAAAGAAAGTATGCCTTTTTGCAGGAAGCAGCCAGCGAGAAAAGTTCCAAGACTAGTTCGAGCATGAGCAGAGTACGAGATTGGGTGAGTGACAACAAAACTCGTCGAGAAGAAGGCGGTATGCTGCATCCAGAGGCAGATATCTTTGATCCACAGCGACACTCTACGTAGAATCCTGGGACGATAGAGCACGTGAATGTGTTAGCAGCACCAAAAGAGCATTTAATTCCACTGGGACAGGATCAACCGTCAATCGGGCAAACCTTTTCGATGAGAGCAATGTCCAGTAGTGCAACTGGACAAGCAAATTCAAATCAGCAAGCGGCCAATGTTATGTATTCTTCGATACGAGGCCAGCAGAATTTCTCAACTGAATACATTCCAAGATCAAGCGTGGTAGGAGGTCAGTACATGCCTGAGCATATCCAATCAAAGCTTCCTTGTTCTAGAGTACAAACACAATTTGAAGAGAAATTTGACGATCCATGTCCGCTAACCAAGAGACAGGTAACTGCACGCCAGGCTATGTCAAAAGATCGACCTATTTGCCTCGTTCTATACCAACTCAACAGCCATGTGTGGGTTCACAGATGCAGAAAACGTGATCAGGCTGCAGAAAAGCTTAACAGGGAAAGCTTACGAAGAGTCGTTTGATGCACCCATCGAATGTGAACCAGATCATTTACACACTGCGGATGAGGTTTGGACAACCAGAAAGCATCGTTCATTCGCCGATAGCAAATATTACAGCCCTGCTGGCGTTGAGTGAAGAAAAGCTCGAAACCCTAATGGATTTTTCCGTTGAAGTTCAAAATTTTTGCGCCGTCGTGGATGCGTGCGAGTTAGAGGAGCACTGTATAACGTGTCGCTGTTACATCAACTAGTCTGCAGACTACCGCCATCCATCAAGCTGGACTGGGCCAGGTATAGCCAAATGCTGCCTAGAGTCAATCTGGCAAATTTCGGAAACTGGATATATTCTCTAGCAGAGCCAGCTAGTACAGTGACCATCCCTGGAATTCAAGACTTTAAGTCCTTGCGAAATGAGTCTCGCTCCGCCAAGAAAGGAAGTGGCTTCCTCAACGTGCATCTAGATTCGCATGTTCCAGAATCAGATTCACGGAAGGATTCAAAACCCTCGATTAACGAGGGCCCTGTATGTAAGTCCAGTTGCAAGGCAATTGAAAAATGCAAGCAATTTCTGGAGTTATCAAGAGACTCTCGGTGGGCCGTCGTGCGTGACTTCAATCTTTGTCGTCGCTGCTTGGCAAAACATTACGGTGGATGTAAAGCTAAGCCGTGTGGAAAGGATGGCTGTGTGCGGAAACATCACCAGCTTCTTCACAACGAGAACCAGAGCAAAAAGGATATGAGCCCGACAATCAACGAAAGTCGGCAAGGTGAAAAAAAATGCGAATTCATCAAGAAATGAATGCAATATTCATCGCTCTAGCTGCAGCACCTTTTATTTTTCGTTACCTCCCAGTAACATTGCACGGGAAGAACTGATATATACAGACGTTCGCGTTTTTGGACGAAGGTTCAAAGTTAACCCTCATGGATCAAGACCTAGTTGACGAACTTGACCTGGACGGATTGGAAAGCCCATTGTATCTACGATGGACCGGTGGCACCGAGCGTTGTGAAAAAGAATCCCTTATCACAACGTATCGATTGCAGGCAAGCACGATGGAGCGAAGATGTTCAAATTGGATGATGTGCGAACGGTAAAAAAAACTTCAGTTGCCGCGGCAATCCCTAGACCTGATCGGCCTAAAGCACGCTCGTACTGCAAAGTCGAGAAGGTAAGCAGGAACAGTCAATTGCCATTAAGATGCGACTGGGATGGACCATATGTGGTGGAAGTGACGACGAAAATACGCCGAACATGGTTCACTACTCTTTCCATGTAGAGTCATACGACAGTCATTCGGACGAAGATCTCCACCTAGCCATGAAGGAATACTTCACTCTTGGTGCAATAAAGACAACTGAAGCGCTGCTGTTCTCCAAGGATAAACGAAGCTTTAATATGCTGGAATCGCTAACCTGTCTCAAGGGTGACAGTTACGAGACCGGATTACTTTGGCGTTATGACGACATCCGTCTACCCGACAGTCGGCCAATGGCGTTACATCGTTACAGTTTGCTGGAAAAGCGGATGCAGAACGATTAAGATTAAGCCAACGCCTTGAACCAAAAACTTGCTGAATACCTCGTGAAAGGACAGCTGACCAAGGAAGAAGAAGATCGACCGGTTTCACGTGCTTGGTACTTACCGGTATTTCCGGTGTTTAATCCAAACAAGCCGGGAAAAGTGCGAATTGTGTGGGATGCAGTTGCCAAGATTTTTGGAATATCACTGAATTCTGCACTGATGAAGGAGCCTGACCAATTGTGTTCGCTCTTCTCTATTCTCCTACAATTTCGAGAACACTGATTAGGATTAACTGGTGATATACGCGAGATGTTCCACCAGGTAAAGATCCGAGAACAGGACTCGCAATGTCAGCGGTTCTTTTGGAAGGACGAAACCGGGAAAGTTGTCGTTTGAGATGTTTGTCGTGACTTTTGGTGCGTGTTGTTCACCCAGTAGTGCACAATTCGTCAAAAATCTGAATGCGGAGCGGTTTGTTGGGAACTATCCACAAGCGGTCAACGCTATCGTAAAACAGCACTACGTGGACGACATGCTAGTGAGCGTAAGGACGGAGAAGGAAGCGATACGTGTAGCCAACCAAGTAAAATACGTTCACTCCCAAGGTGGCTTCGAAATCCGCAACTGTAACTCCCCAGTGGTTCTGAAGTCACTGGGAGAAGAAGATACGAAGGCTAAGAATCTAGACCTGACAGTAGAAATGGCTACAGGAAAAGTATTAGTATTGTGGTGGTGCACTGAGAAGGATACGTTCACGTACAAGGTAGGATGGACCCACTACGACTAAGCGCTGCTATAAGGGCGACGACGTCCTTCGAAACGGGAAGTACTTAGAGTGCTCATGTCAATCTTCGACCCACTTGGTTTAATTGCACACTTTCTAATCTACTTGAAGCTACTGCAGGAAATATGGCGCTCAGGAGCCCGATGGGATGAGGAGATTAACTACGAATTATGTTCGAAGTGGCAAACCTAGCTACGAGTGCTGCCTGATGTCGAAAGCGTACAAATACCTCGATGCTATCACGCTCAGGAGTTTCTCGACCGTGTAACAGAGCTACACACGTTTGTAGACGCTAGTGAGAACGGATTCGCTGCCGTTTTGTTTCTTCGATTCTCAGATGGAAATGAGATGAAATGTATTCTCGTCGCAGCAAAAACTTGAGTTGCTTCTTTGAAATTCCAGTCAATTTCCAGGCTTGAGCTGCAGGCCACAGTACTTGGTGCAAGGCTAGCACACACCATTACTGAATCCTTGTCCATCAGAACAGCGAGACGCTACTGGTGCACCAATCCCCGGGATGTGCTGTGCTGGATCAACTCTGATCACCGACGGTTCACACAGTTCGTGGCGCACCAAGTCAACAAGTCTACGTAAGAAGAACTTAGACCTCATCTAGTGGCACACATCACAACAACGGGACCAGCTCTATGCACTACCGATTATTCTAGCTGGAAAAGACTAGTCAACGTAGTCGGACTCCTTTTCCGATTCCCGACCAACTGTCGTCTTAAAATCCTGCATCAACCTATACGCACCGGTCCATTTACTATGGAGAAGACACAAGCAGCCGAAGAGAGTGTTATACGCCAAGCTCAACAGAATACCTTCGCTGAGCAGATTGCAGCTTTATCACAAGGAAACCGGCTACCACGAAGCAGCCCACTCTTCAAATCGTCTTCGTTCATCAGCGATAATAAAATCTTGCGTATGCGCGGATGCACATCTTGCTGCCGCCTTATTACTGACGAAGCAAAGAACCCGATAATCCTATCGCGTGACCAACATGTAACCACACGGATCATTAGCCACTACGACGTTAAATACCACCACCTCAATCAAGAAACTGTAGTCAACGAACTACGGCGGAAGTTCGACATTCGACGAATCCGTGTTTGTTGTGCCAAGGTTAGAAGAAACTGCCAGCGTTGTAAGAACGATCAAGTTATGCCGAACCCACCGATTATGGCTGACCTGCCGGAATCAAGATTAGCGGCATACTCCAGACCCTTCACGCTCGTAGGTATCGACTACTTCAGTCCCATGGAGGTAGCTGTCGGTAGGAGAGTTGAAAAACGGTGGGGAATGCTAGCCACTTGCATGACCACGCGAGCAGTGCACATTGAACTTGCACACTCCCTGAGCACGGATTAATGCATAATATGATTGCTCGCCGCGGAGCTCCACGCTATATATATTGTGACCGTGGAACAAATTTTGTGGGCACCAGCAATGAACTAAGTCGGGTGATGCGAGATCTCGACTATGAAGCAATGATGAAAGAGTTCACCAGCTCTGAAACTGCCTTTGCCTTTAACCCACCATTGTCACCACACATGGGTGGGACCTGGGAGCGCCTGATTCGCAGTGTAAAGACCACCCTTAAATCGTTGAATTTGCCTCAACGACCGTCCGATGAAGTCTTGCGCAACGCATTGTCCGAGATCAAAAATACGCTGAACTCTAGACCACTGACTTGTGTTACGATCGAAGACGACGCCGCGCCAGCTCTTACTCTCAACCACATCCTTCTGGTAAGCTCAAACGGAGCTAAACCACTCACAACACTGAACGACAGCGCCAATGTTGGCGAGCTTCACAGATCATCGCCAATCAATCATGTGCATGATTGTAACAATCATACATTTCAAGTTGATTTAACTAATGTATGCTTGAATCAACTTCAGTAAAATATGGTTGATTCAACTATACAACGGTTATGTCGAAACAAATTATTGTTGATATTTTGACAGTTGGCTTACTGTGCCAGCAAATTCAACCATGATTATAGTTGAACCAACTCAATAACAATAGTTGGTTTGAATATGCTTGGGGTTAGGTTAATTTTTTTCTGAATGAGATTTTCGGTTCCGGAATCGTTTGAAAGAGAATGCAATTAAATTTATCACATAATTTGGGATTGGTTAATGCCTAATTTAGACTTATATTTTTACTGTCCCAATAATAAATACGTATAAAAAAAATATATCATGCAGTTAACGTTACCAAACAACAGCGCCATTTGTTCAGGCCGTCGATGCACCTCGTACCGCCTCTACTTCTTCACGCTCTATGATCTTAAGAGCTGAAGCTATGATGAGCTATTTGTTGAAAAAAAAAAACAAAATTTGTTGGTACAGTGATCGACTTATTACACGAAATACTCACTAATGAAAACCTCAATTGCTGGTGCTGTTAAAAATGATGGCTCTGTTAACTATGAAGTATGGTTGGTTCAATTCAAGAATTTCTTTGAGCTAAACATATTTTGTGGTTGAAACAAAAGTTTGTTTATTATAGGTATCAAAAATCGAGATTGTTATTTCTATCCCTCGTCATTTCTTTCCGTGCGGTAAAACTTGGAGACGTAGTCATCATAGTGGACCCGAACCATCCTCTCAACTGTTGGCCCAATGGACGGGTTATTGCGACACGTGCTGGACGAGATGGAGAGGTAAGATCAGCGACTATTCGAATCGTCGCCGGTGTATATGAACGGCCGGTGGTTAAGCTAGCCGTATTGGACATCAGACGCGAAGACATGTAATCGACCAGCGGGCCGACGTACCCGAGGGATTGTTGGAAAGCTCCTAGCTGCCAGCTGATGTTCTACCGACATAGCACCACACATACGTACACGCAAAAAAAAAAACAGCAGTTGAAACTACCATTTCGAGGGTTAAATTAAGCGCAAAAACCAACAATTTTCACCTGACTATAAATACGTTTGATTTTACCATGCCTGCGATTTGTATTTGTATTTGTATTTGGACTATAGGCTGTAAGCCCGTTACCCTTCTTAAAATTAGAATACGACATACATATTTTACACATTACACACTTAGTTGGCCTCTAAAATATAGTCTTAGTCTACCACGAATTACTTCTGTTGTCATATTAATAGAAATTACATCCTGTAGTCTGTTGAACTCATTCATAAATCTGCTTGTAGGCTCGTGCTGCGTGTAGTTTCTTGACCGCAATGGAGGATCGAATACCCTTCGTCGACGTAGAGAAACCGGGCTGGTATTGAAGCTGAGTCGATCGTAAAGCAACGAACTCTGAATCCGCCCACTTAATATATTGCAGAAGAATACTGTGTCGGCGATTTTGTGTCTACTACTGATTGTGTCAATGTCAACCAGGCAGCAGAGGTCTTCGTATGCTGGCAACCGTTCTCCACTCCATCCAAGATTCCTCAAAGCAAATTTCAGGAACTTTTTCTGAACTCCCTCTAGCCTTTGGATATGCACTTCGTACTGTGGTCGCCATATCACACTCGCGAAGTCGAGTTTAGTCCTAACGAGGCTGATGTATATTGTAAGGATTGCATAGGGATCAGTAAATTCTCGCCCGAAACGTCTAGTGAGTGCAAAGAGCTGCAACGATTCCTTAATAACATTGTTGATGTGATCATTAAATGTTAGGGACTGGTCCATCGTTACTCCCAAGTCCCGAATACTCTCAGCTCGTTGCAGGATCGAATTCTCCAATGTGTAGTTGTAAATGATTGGTTGAACTCTCCTGGTGTACGTCATAACGGAGCATTTGCTTGGGTTTATGCTAAGTCCGTTTTCACCGACAAACCTAACAAAATTGTTTAAATCCTGTTGGAGCAAAAGGCAGTCATCGGCTATTTTCACCGGTAGGAAAATTTTCACATCATCTGCATAGATGAGCACTATTGCTTTTGTCATGAATGACGGCAGCTTATTCATAACCATGACAAAAAGCAGCGGGCCTAGGTGGCTACCCTGTGGAACTCCTGAACGTACGACAAAGGTACCAGATGCATTGTTGAGCACTCTGACGAACTGTATTCTCTCCTGAAGATATGACTTGATCCATTCAAACAACATGCCGCCGATACCGAAATCAGCTGCAGCACGCATTATGCTATCGATTCCCACCACATCGAAAGCCTTGCTCATATCCGTATATACGCAGTCAACTTGATACCCCTTTGATATATAATCAGTCACCGTGGAAGTGAATTCACCCAGGTTCGTCACAACTGACTTTCTTTTCAGGAACCCATGCTGTGCAGTTGAAACACGATCGTTGATTCGTTCATAAAGATGGGAGTAAACAAGTTGCTCGAACAGTTTTGGCATCGCGGACTGAATAGCTACGCCCCGGTAGTTTTCAGCGTCAGAACGGGATCCTTTTTTATGAATAGGCGTTATATGAGATATTTTCCATATAGGCGGGAAATAACCAGACGAAAGAGAAGCGTTAAAAAGAATGGTCAAGGGTTCGACGAGCTCATCCTTGAATTCCTTCAGAACCTTAGCTGGCAACCTGTCGGGTCCTGCTGATTTGCTTGAGTCTAAATCCGACAAACCTTTTCTTACTTCTTCACTTGGTAGCTCTAAAAAGTCAACGGCCGCACCGACAGGGGTGTTGATTTCAGTGGAATGATCGTTTCGATAAACATTTTTGAAATATTCAGCGAAGAGTTCAGCGGTATCCTGTCCATTAGAAGAAGATCTGTTTCCATACTTAATCACCTCCGGTATCCCGATGTTTTTTCGCCTGCTATTCACGAACTTCCAGAAAGATTTAGGATTTTCTTTAATTCCATTCTGAATCCCTGTGATATACACTTGATACGCTTCTCTGTGCAGCACTTTGAAAGTTCCCAGTAGTTGTTTGTAGGAAGTAATGTTCTCCGGGGTAGGATTGCGTCGCATTTTCTTCAGGGCTTTTCGTTTATCTTTGAGAACTTGTATCAATATCGGCGAGAACCATTCTGGGTACGGGTTTTCCCTTGAACGTTCCTTGTAAAAGGGTGCAAAACGTGTGAACATGGTGAACAACACAAAGTAAAACGAGAGGACGTTGAAATCTATGTTGTTTTCCACAATTGTAGAGTCGAGTCCACAATTCAAAACATCGACTGAGTTGAGAAAATCCACCATTAACGCAGCATGTTGCTTGTACGTGTCTGAATCGTGGTCGAAATCATCTTGGGAAATGAAAATGTCGCCCCACAAAATATCCATTAATGCCATTTTAACCGACGCCGTATTCATTAACTCAAGGTTCAATTGCTTTTTGGACATCCCAATCTGCAACTCGCGTAGTGCATCCGTAGCTATCGTCAGTTGCATTGCGTAGTGGTGAATTTCGTGCTTTATTATCGGGTCAGTCACAACAACTTTGCAGGACTCGGTGTCAGTGGTAAATACGAGATCCAAAAATCTATTGTTTTGATTCGGCAGATCACACACTTGCATCAGCCCGGCCGACAATAATCCATCAACAATGGCGATTTCGCTCTGCGAATTTATTCGATCAGGTAAGAGAAAACAATCTTTTCCCTCCTGTAAACACTGATTCCAGCTCAAATTTGGCAGGTTTAAATCTCCAACCACGAGCACCGTGTCATCCGCTCCAACGGTCTCGACGACGGACTCCACATAATTGACGAACGAGTGATACCGATGAATGTTTGAGGTAGGTGGAATATACCCGCAACACAGAAACACAGATCCATTCACTGTGTCCATCCTAACGCAGATTGCTTCGGTGTTTTCAGCTTTTGCGAACTCGGTGCAAATAATACGACGGTGAACAGCAATAAGCACTCCCCCGCCAAACTGTTTGTCGCTATTGAGTGCGTCTCTATCGCATCGGTAAACGGCAAAGCACGAAGGAAATAACATACTGTCCTGTACATCAGTATCCAAGTAAGTTTCAACAAATGCATAGGCATCGTAGTCCATTTCAAGCGATGTCAAATATAGATTCCTTTGTCTGTCATTTCCTCTTATGCTGTTCATGTTTTGGTAGTAGATGTTGATTGCATTTTTTTCTTCCACAGGAATTCCTACATTCGACGATGCAACAGGCTGTGACTCCGTTCCATCCTCCGTACGGGAGAAAGTAGGTGAATTAGTGACTTCATGACATTCAGAGTTTCTTACATTTGTTTCGTATAATATTTCAGAATCCTCGCATGGATCAACGTTACTGCTGCATTGCAACAACCGGTTTGCTAGGAGGTGCGAGCGGCGTAGAGAAACAATCGTTTGATTGTGAGGGGCCCCCACGCTGGCGCTCATCACGAAACGCAGTGCTTCCCCGCTCATCACGAAACACAGTGCTTCCCCGCTCAGTATCCACGAACTCCCGAAAATAAATTCCCTTTTGCCAGCTTGCTGGTTCCATTGCTTTTTCCTTCCACTTCAGTCCCACACCAACCTTGAACGATATGAAGGAGAGCTGATTGAGATCAACGCCCCTACGGACCAACTTCACTACCTCGACAGGCTCATCAATTTCGAGATTTCGCTGTACTAGACCAGAAATTTCCTCCACTGTGGCGTGTGGAGAAAATTTCGACAAGAACAGCCAAAATTTAGGCTCTCGTGCAACGGCTTGTACGATTGGAATGGACAAAGCGGGGTCTGGCTCTTTGCTACCACAAAGCACGCGAGGTGCATCCTCTTCGGTCTGTGGCGGATCGATTTGGAGGCGCGGGCGCTTTGTTGACCTTGGTTGAATACTAGGCCAAGGTGAGCGATCAGACAGAACCCGCCCTTGCTGCTTTCCGATCTCGTTGATCCTCTCTGTATTCTTCTTTATCTCCCCTCGCAACCCCTCCAGCATCTGACTTTGTTGACTCATAACTGCTTGTAGCAAATAATTCGTACCACTCAGTGCGCCGCGGAAACGGGTACTACTCATCAATTTTCTGCACGATGGGCACATCCAGTAGATCATCGAACTAGATCTGATATCTGCCCAAACACTCGCACTGAGGTGTGAGCATTTGAGATGGAACGTAGACTTGCAGAACCCTTGACAAGTGACGAGATCATTTTCATCGGTAATCGAAACTGCACAGCCATGACAACGCTCCTCCATCCTGCACTACCGAGTTTTAGATCTTCAAACCAGAATTTCTGAATAACTTCGCTAGGCACGGGTGTATTCGCAGTTTAATGATTCACAGAGCACAAATTCACGAATTAAAAGAACTCAAAAACACGTAAAATCCGAACTTTCAAAAGCTAGTAGAAAAACACAACCAACGGCTTTGTTTACGTTTGTACTCAAATCATATTTACTGTTTTAACAAATCGTGGCCCTAAAAGGAAAATTTTAATTTTTAAATAAAGTTTTTTTTTTGGGTTTTTTGGGGTGTCATTTTATTTAAAACTTTTTTTGTGGGGTTTAATTAAGGGGGCTCAGTTTGCCCCGCGTGTTCCTTATGCTCCTTTTACCTTTTTGGGCTGAATTTTTGTTGTGTTGCTGTATCTTTTCTAAACTTTGGGGTAACCAGAGTGTGATTATGCTGGTTTATTAACTTGAAAATTTGTTTACAAACCTACCCTTTACTATTTGGAATTATCGAGATTCTGTCCTAATTCACATAATAACAACATTTAATTTTTTTTTTATAATCGGAATGCAAAATAAAACGTACGTTGATATGGAAGCCTGTGCATAAATCCGGATAATATCTCGGTGGCATTGAAGTAGGAAAGAAGTGGTGACTTTTTTTTATTCAATGCCTCGAAATAATACACGGACCTACATTAGCGCCAATCGAAACGTGAGTACACATTAAATGGCCAGTTGGCGGTTGAACAAACAAATCAGCGGGTGGTAATTTGTCGCACGTAAATGATTCTGATTTTATAGCCAGTTTATGGCATGCCTTAGCCTGCGGGCAGTGAATGTAATAAATATCGTCTTATGTTAATAAAAATATCAATTTACATATGGATGTAACCGTAAACCGACAGCAAGTCTCTTGTGTTTGTCCGGTTGTACTCACTGTCGATATAAATTTACTTGATACTATATCCCGACTGACTTGGTATTCTTAAGCTACTTCAAAACTGAAGAGCTGAACTTGAAGAAATACACTTATGATTGGGCAAAAATACATGCAATTGATTCGAAAGCATATTTTCAATGCAAATATTCAAATGTAAACCAAAACAAACATCATTAAAGTAGCAACACAACTACAGGACTGTTTACACAGTCATTGCGATTTTACCGAATCTCGTAGATTTTGCGGATTTATGCTTTCTAGCGCGAAAATCGGCGATACACCTTTTTTGACGTAGGACTACGTCTTTGTTTTCTATACTGGGGTACAATTAAAGGTTAGGGTTACTAGGGCGCAGATAATGTATTCAGATCATATGCTGAGCATCGTGGAATCAGATCTAAGCTTTATGATTCCCTTCGGGCTCGAGGTAGATGTACCAGTTAATGTACCAGTTCGAGATATCTTGGCTCTACGCGATCGGAAGATCATGAAACTTATTTATGTGTCTTTGTTTAACATTAGCCTTAGATTAAAGTTATTTTAACCTGCATGTTTAGCTTTAGTTTTTATTCCAGTATTTTTCCAGTATCACCTTCTTCATCGAAAGTGTTCAAATAAAAAAAAATCTAAAGTAAAAAAAAGTTAATTCGATTGGGCCTGTATAAACCTGAAAAAACGTTTGAGCTCGAAAGGCATCTGGTGTTTCTGAGTGAACCTTATTTAAACCACACTCCTCCTAGCTCCTAGTCAGCACTCAATTTGCGAAGGAGATCCAAGTACGACGTTCTACACTTCATCTTTTGGATTTTACCCTTTTCTTGTCTTTATTCTTCTCTTCAATCTTCTTCTTTTCATCCTTATTCTTCTCTGTAGTCTTCTCTTTTTCGGCCTTCTACTTTAGATGGTCCTCCATTCACTGCCGTCACGTTTGTTGTTCTTGTGCTTCTCCAGCTCCTCTTCTTTTCCTAGTGTTTCCCGAGTATTTGGAGGTCCTTTGGTGTCTTCTGTGGTTCGACTGCCTTCGACGTGGCCTTACTCAGTGAAAAGGCAGTTTCAGTTCTATTCTCAGTGCTTTGAGTTCACGTTCGGCAACATACAGGATGGTCTTGATACCCATCACTAAAGGGTGTTCACAGTTAAATTGCATCACTTTAAACTCGTCCTCAAAAACAAATCTCTACCGATTGTAATGAAATATTCAGGGAATAAAAAAAAATGTATAATGTTGGTTTAAGTATTTTTATTTCACTCTATTTTTTTTACGAAATCCAAAAGACCGAACTTTCTTCTTAATACTACGCTTAAGATTTTGTACAACGCTTGAACTGACATTTTTTCCGCTTTCAACCATGACTTCAACATTTCCTGTTCTTTAGTGACAACTTTAGGATGCTTACGAAGTTCGTGCTTCATTATAGCCCAATCTTTTTGAATTGGCCGCAACTCTGGAGAGTTTGGGAGATTAAGATCCTTCGGCACGAAATTGACATCATTCGTCTTGTATCACTCCAGAACATGCTTGGAGTAGTGACAAGAGGGTAGGTCCGGCCAAAAAATTGTAGGAACGTTGTGTGTTTTGAGAAACGGAAGCAGTCGTTTTTTTCAGGCATTCATTAATATATAATTGACCATTTACAGTTGAAGTTGTGAAGAAAGGCTTGCTCCGTTTACCACACGAACAAATCCCCTGCCAAATCATAACTTTCTTGGGGAACTTTGACACTTGCTGTTTCCTGAGAGACTCTGGAACATCGAACTTGTCTTTCGCCGTCACATACTGGTTGCGGGGAATTTGTTTAAAGTCCGCTTTTACGTGTGTCTCATCGTCCATGATGCAGCAGTGTGGTTTCGTAAACATTTGTGTGTGCAGCTTACACGCACGCGTTTTAGCTGTCCTATTCTGTTTTTCATTGTGGTTTGGAGCTTTTTGAACTTTGAATGAACGGAGCTCGGCTCGTTTCTTGGCTTTCTGCACGAAATTTTTGGCCAAGTGAAGCTTTTTCGCGACATCTCGAACGGAACAGTTGGGTTTGCGTTTAAAGGCAGCAATAACTCGCTTGTGATCCTTCACACAGTATAGAGCACTTTTTCTACTACCCACCTTCTTCCGATCGACAGTTAAACGTTCCCCGAAACGTTTTATGACACGAGACAATGTAAAGTGGTGAATTTTCAACATCTTTCCGATGGCTCGGTGCGAAAGAAGTGGGTTGTCGAGGTGCGTGTGCAAAATATTCACGCGCACTTGCTGTTCATTCGACTCCATTTTCGAAACTACGACACATTTCATAATGAAACTATACACGCTGAGGTCTTTTCACCCAAAATTTCGTTGAAATCAACCCAAAAGGCAAAATGTTACAGCTTATTGAAAGTGACGCAATTTAACTGTGGACAACACTTTCACAGCTAGGCAATCAAAGCGGTTCATTACTGCAATTATTTCTATGACTCGCAATATACTTGATCTTTCTAAAAAAGATCTAAGCATATATACTGGTCTTTTAACGAGCCATTTTCCGAGAAGCTATCACTTGAAGGTGATTGGAAAACTTCAAGATGATGCATGTCGCTTTTGTGGTATGGAAAAAGAAGACTCGGAACATTTGTTATGCCACTGTCCGGCAATTTTAGTTAGAAGAAGTCAGTTCTTCGACAAAGGGCTACTAGAACCCTTTTATATTTGGAGAACAAATCCCAGTACGGTAGTGCAATTCATTCGAAGTGTAATGCCGTGCTGGGATAATGCTCTATGTCAAGTGTCAACGACCACTCCTAACAATAGTGGTACGTCACCTGGACAGAGCTAAAAAAAGGGGATATGTCGCAATGATGAACATACCCGACAAGGAATAACAAAAAAAAAAATAACTGTGGACACCCTTTAGTTCATTGATCCTCGAATGGACGAATTTCGGTGTAAAATCCTGGATCAGGAACCCTTCCTCAAACTCCTTCAGTTCCTGTTGCTTTCCTTAGGGCTTATTTTAGCACTGGTAATTTCTTTACTTTCCCACTTTTTGTGAATAGAAGTGTGCGGGATCAATTTTGAATGCTTCTCGCATTGTTGTTTATTAATCATTGTTTATTTACGCGCCGGATAATGGAACAAAGAATGTAGTCCATCACAAAGCACTGAATTTAACTGGCGCGAGATTCTGTCATCCTCTAAAATCATGCAAATAAAGCATATTTCTTCAAACAAATTCGAAATCAATATCATTCAATCAATACCTAAAATTCGAGTGTCGTAATCTGTTATTGATTGCAAATGAACGACACACAAATTTAGGTGACAAATAAGCCAAGCCTAGGTTAAAGTTACTAAAAAAAAATTAAATCATGAATGTTCGGAATGATTTGAATCATAAAATCGATGAAACTGGAACAAAGTTCGCCGGGTCTGCTAGTGCATTATATTTGTTTATACTAATAAAAAAGTTTTTAAAAGAAAAATGTCTGAACGCACAAAGTTATTGGTCGAAAATGACCTCATAATTGCGCCACGCTCTGATTGGTTCATACTGCCACAGTTACCGTGCCAGCGATTATAAAACATGTGGGGACTTTCGACCCACCATCAGTTCTCGCTGTGCAACCGTAAAGGAAAGGTTAAGAGAAAGGCAAAATCCCGCTCGAACCGCGTCGGATTGCAGTTCCCAGTAGATCGTATTCACCGTCTGCTTCGCAAGGGCAACTATGCCGAGCACGTTGGTTCGGAAGGGCAACTATGCCGAGCACGTTGGTAGGAAACGCCGCCCGTGAAAACAAGAAGACCAGAATCATCCCACGTCACCTGCAGCTGGCCATCCGCAACGACAAGAAGCTGATAAAAAAGCTCCGGTGTGACCATTTCACAGAATGGTGTCCTGCCAAACGTCCTGCAGCCCAAGAAGACTGAGCAGAAAATTTCAATCGCGAACCATGTTTCCTCCGTAAACAACTAAAATCCGTCCTTTTCAGGACGACCAAATCAATATGCCAACTAAAGAAGAGTATGTTTGATTGAAATTTCTCTTGAGCCGTTCGAAATTTTCATTACCACGCACCGGCTCAACAAAGCTTGAAAATCCACATCCTGGAGAAAATGGCCAATATTTTTTATTAGAATCCATATATAAATCTCTATTTGCCATGTTAACACTAGCAAGCACGTTGGGCAGTCAATAAACGAAATATTAACAGTTAATTCGAGCCGAATTGCAACACGGCAGACCGACCATGTGTACACATATTCAGTGTAGGGAGTAGGTTAGGTTCTTAGTGGTTCCTAGTTATACATAGGTACATAGTGGATTAGTTGCAGATAATAGATTAGGTTAGTTGCTGGTAGTTATCAAATGTGACCCCTCATTTTTCTGGCCAATATTTACTATCTCTAATTGTTTTGCAGTTTCAGAAGCAAGTGTGTCCATATCTCAACTCTCTTTGGATGGGATTATGAGGCCCTGAAAAGGGCCGTTTTTCTGTTGCCTGAGTTGAGAAGATGCAAATTTAGCCTCCGAAACCCCTGCCGCTCTAATGAAAACTAATGATTTAATTTCCACGCTGGTGTCTGGCGTAACAACAAATTGTAAAATTTGAATCGCATTGCCTTCGTTGATACCCCCTCCTGTCCTGCAATGGTACCCGATGCCATTATATAAAGCCGGCCGGCATGGCGAGCAGCTATCAGTGATACATGTCAGCTCTAAGCTGCAGCACACTCTACTACCTAGCAACAGAAGTGTGACAATAAGAAGAGCAGAATCATCACGTCACCTGCAGCTAGCCATCGTCAACGACGAGGAGCTGAACAAACTTTTCTCCGGTATGACTTTCACATAGCGGCGTCCTGCCAAACGTCCTGCAGCCCAAGAAGACTGAGAAGAAAACTTCAATCGCGAACCATGTTTCCTCCGTTAACAACTAAAATCCGTCCTTTTCACGATCAAATCATTTAACCGACTAAAGAGTATATTTGATTGAAATTTCTTTTGAGCTTATAGAAATTTTCATTACTACGAACCGGTTCAACATGGCGTTGCTTAAAAAGCCGCGGCCTGGAGAAAATTGCCAAATCAATCGCCCTCGTCATCTTCGTGGTCAAGTGGTTAGTGGCGTCACCCGTTGTTCAAGCGATTGCCATGAAGTGAGGGTTCGATTCCCGCTCCAGCCAATGGAACTTTTCGCAAAACGAAAATGTCCATACTGGTCCATTGGGTGTTAGGTTAAGTTGTTCGTTGTAATTCGCTCTATGTTCAATGTAAATGTTAATACAGGATCCATTTGACACTTACAAGCACGTTGGACATTCAACAAATATTATTAACAGTAAATTAGACCCTAACTACAGTTTCTATAAATGTTCGTGGAGAACCAATAGTAAAGCCTCACAGGGTTTCATGGTTCTTTTGACTACATAAATTATAGCAGAAATTTATTAATTCGAAGACATCAATTTGTTCACATCAACAAGCAGTCCTACGCCATTTTTGCAGTTATGTCACTGACATAACTCACCCTTTTGTTTTTTCTGTGCAGATCACAGCAAGATAAAAACCAAATCTGATAATTGTAAATTGAAATCAATTTTTGATCGGTCACTCAACGAACTTCTTATGACGTGAGCGTTATTTTTTTTCCATGCACGCCTCATTTAGATAAAAAATTTTGAAAGCTCCAATTTGTTCCACATTTTATGGTGAATATGGACCATGTGCAACAAATATGAGGCGTTTTGGCAAGTTTGTAAAGTGGTGAAATTATTTTCATCACGAAATTCAATACTTTTTCTGGCAACACTTTGGTACTTTGTTTATTTACGCAACGAAATTCTGCTTCAATGAAAAATGTACCGCTGCGCCGCTCTCTGTTATTTATATTTTTATATTTTTTTCCCTTAGTTTGAAAATTATAGCAAATGGTGATAACTGATACTGTTGACGCCTGTTGTAAGATTGCTATCGATATTTGATGTAATTGTATGCAAATCTTGATATGACGTAAACAATGAGCGGTGAATGGAGCGTGAGTGGTGAATGGGAAACTTACCGTACACTAGTGTTTTTTCAACATTGAAAAAGTATGTTGGCGGGATGAAGGTTAAGTAATCGAGTTGATAGCCTTACGTAAATAATGCCTATAGCTCAGTTTTGTATTGATTGTACGTATTGTTACTATGCACCGTGCTAGAGCCACTTTCAAAACAGTGCTTAAAGCTCCCGCCTTCTTGTCTGTGCAACTGAAATATTTTTTGACATATCCATGACAGTACTTTCGAAGACGTGGATTTTTTACGAACAGATTGAACTTTGTTACCAGACATTCCGGTGGAGTGACTGAGTAAGAAAACAACCGGAATGTTCCACGCGAGCACTGACATCTGCTTATGGGATTTCTCCATAGGAATGAAGAGCTAATAAATCAACGTGAAACTCACCACAGAAGAGAAACATCAAGTTGGGGAAGACAGGGTCAAATTTAGCCGCACATGGGGTGAAATGGTCAGTTCTCTATTGTTTTTCAATACTTACAGGCTTCAAAAAACAAAGGTCCAGTAGAAAAGTATACTCTACAGATTGAACCGTTGAATAGCTTTCCAATATCCAATGCATAAGCCAATAAAAAAAATCAACAAGAATAGTGTATTGATATCTCTATGATGTTCGATTTTACTCGGGTAACTGGAAAGGATGGCTTTGGAGCAGAACTAGGCCGGGATAAGTTGGTGAATTCTCTGTATCGACTGATCTGGGATACTGAACTGTTACTGGAGTAGTGGAAACAAGGAGTATGAGTATTGTTCAGAATGGGTGAAGCTGAATTATGAGAACTAATGAGCGATCACTATTCTCAACGTGACCTACAAAGTGCTTCCCCAGATCATCTTCTGCCGTCTATTACCCTAGCAGGAACGAATAACTTGATAACTGGCCTATAAGAGCGCTGCATAAGAGGTAAAATACCTGAGGATAATACCATAAAATTGTTGCCACAATGTTATGCGAATACCAAATTAAGGTAAGAAAATACCAAAATAGTACCTCACAGGTATTCCCAGGTATCCCAAATAATAAGTTTTGTTATTCGAGAGAAATTTTGCATGCAATTCTGAGGTATTTTGCATAGGTACCCGAGCAGGGTCGAATAACTTGATAACTAGCCTTGGTATTTAAGAGCTCAGATTAAGAGGTAAAATACCTGAGGATAATACCATAAAATTGTTCCAACAATGTTATGTGAATACCAAATTGAGGTAAGACAATACCAAAATAGTACCTCTCAGGTATTCCCAGGTATCCGAAATAACAAGTTTTGTTATTCGAGAGATATTTTGCTTGCAATTTTTAGGTATTTTGTAAAGGTATTTTACCTCTTAATCTGAGCTCTCTGAGGCCAGTTATCAAGATCAAAATTAGGTATTCATATGTTGTGGTCTCCTGCTCGGGTATTTTACCTCTTATGCTGTGCTCTTTTATACCAAGGCCAGTTATCAAGATCAAAATTAGGTATTTATATGTTATTTTCTCCTGCTCGGGTAACGCTTGTAAGCAGATTTGTTAGAAGTTATCAAGCCAGTTTTGTGGATGGGCGATCGAAAACAGACCAAATATTTGCGTTGTGGCAGACCCTTCAAAAGTGTTGTTAATCTCTACGCATCACCTTATTGACATCAAGCCGCATATTACGTTGGTGATCGTTAAGAACAATGTTTAATTATGGACGAGATTGTTTTTTTTTCGGGAAATTGCCAAGTCTGATTAAGGCTATGAAAGTTTTCAATGTTTTGTAAGAATACGCGTGCGTTATCGGACTCGTTTGAAACATACAAAAGACTTATATAAGGTGTCTGCCTCCAGTTTAACAGTACGCTAGAAAGTGTCATCTGCAACTCTCACGGTGATTCGAAGAAATAACTGACGGCGCATGGTTGGAAGAAAATTTAAGGTGACTGCAGACCAATATAGCTGGCTGAAAAGTACAACACAGAAGGTAGGGTTGATGGTGAATATGTGAGATAAAAATACGAGAGAGAGAGAGAGAGAGAGAGAGAGAGAGCTGCTGTACCGCTCACAAGAAACACGCAAGTTCTAAAAAAAGCTATGGGCTTCAAACAAACGTTTTGTCCCGCGTGCCAGGATGGAGCAACGATGGAAGCCTTTTGACGGGTGAGTGTGAGGTGACAGAAAGATGGAGGCAAACTTCGATGACCATCTGAATGGCGTGGATAAGCAACCGGAACAGAGAACATCACAGTTACAGCAAACGAGGAGAACTGTTAATGGCATTTAGGAGGTCATCAAACAGCTAAAGGACATCAAAGCAACTGTTAACGATGGTCTCGCGCCGCAACCCATCACGTTTGGATATGGGAAATTGATAAGATTGATGCACCGAGTGATTGTCAATATTTGGGATAGTGAACAACTACCAGAGGAATGGAAATATGGAGTCATTTGTCCAATCTATAAGAAGGGCGACAAGTTGGACTGTGTGAATTGCAGCGGGATCACGATCACTAATGCCGACTACAATTTTTTTTTTCACAAATACTGTTTCGTCGACTACCGTGCTTAGCAATTAGATTTACCGGTAACTACCAGACCGGATTCACACACGGCCGATCAGCAACTGACCAAATCTTTACGTTGCGACAAATTCTTCAATATCAGGTCCCAACCTATCATCTTTTCATTAACATCAAAGCCGCACATGATTCGATTAATAGATCGAGCGGAGCTATGGTAAATCATGCACGAAAACTTTCCAGTGAAAAGCTTCAAAAAATTGATCTAGGTTACGCTGAATGGAATGAAGTGTTGTGTTCGAATATCAGGCGCACTGTCAGAATGATTCAAATGCAGGATGGGATTAATACAAGACGATGGTCTTTCCTGTTTGTTGTTCAACATTGCGTAGCAAGGGATTGTGCTGAGAGTGGGTCTAAACATGCGGGCTCGATTTTCAATAAATCCGTGTCGGCAGAACATTTACGACAGTGTCTGACCAATACACTCGACTGAAACGCAATGCAGCATTGGGCTGCTGGTGAACGCTTCTTTGTAGCAGTGTCACAATCGACGATGATGAATCCGAGGTTGTCGCAGAAATCATATACCTCGGCTTCCTTGTGACAGCGGATGATGTGAGCCGCGATATTCGGAGACGCGTCATCAATAAAAGCCGTGCCTACTATGGATTCCGCAAAAATATGTGTTCTTGAAAGCTTCGAGATCGTAAAAAGTGAACAATATAAAAATCGTTCATTTGATGTGGACTAAGTCTCAACGACTGCTTGTATAATGCCCATCAAAATCAGCTGCAGGGTCGTCTCATAGTGAATCTTAAGAATTTCTGGCGCCTTGTAAACGAGCAACGGAAAGAAACGGGATTGCCTTCTAATATGACGGATGGCGTTTCAGATGCCAACTCAATCGAAGTTATCACCGATTTATTTTGCACGCAATTCAGCAGTGTTTTTTCCACCGAAATTCTTAACGAACAGGATATTGCAGCTGCCACGTGTAACGTTCCTCATATGTCTCTATTTGGAACTTCATTTTCTGACGACAGTGTCACAGTGGTTTCAGCCGAAAAGCAGCTTAAATCGTCTACTGAAACTGGTCCTAATGCCATTCACTCACTGATCCTGAAACGCTGCCTACATACTCTTGCGACGCCTTTAGCCAAAATTTTCAAGTTGTCATTGTCTTCAGGCGTTTTCCCAGACTGTTGGAAGGAATCTTTCGTTTTCACTATTCACAAAACAGGATGCAAACGAACTGTCGCTAACTACCGCGGAATTGCTGCGCTGAGTGCTGAGTGCGTCTAAACTCTTCGAACTAATTGTTCTGGAAAAGCTGGTTCAGGACTGCTCGCATATAATTTCGCAGGATCAACACGGTTTTATGCCCAAGCGATCCAAAACGACTAATCTAACTGCCTCCACTTCATTTCTTAAACGTGAGATTGAACTTGGCTATCAAGTAGCCCGCATCCAGCGAGTGGCAAAGGCTGGCAGGATGTGATGTCGTCAGGCTAGGACAAGACGCAGTGGAGCTCAACGCTCGAGGTGGCAGAGCCAAAGGACCTTGCAAGCATAGGTGGTCCAGCAAACTGGAGATCAGCAGTCAAAGACCGAGTAACGTGGAGGAGACTATTGGTGCAGGCTATGTTCATCCGGATGTAATGCCATTTTAAGTAAAGTAAGTAAGGGCCTGTTCATAAACCACGTAGACTCATTTTTGAAAATCTCAGACTCCCCCTCCCCCCTCGTAGACTTTTCTGCATAAATTTTTTTGAAATTTTGTATGGAGCGTAGACTTTGCTCAAACGCCACCCCCCCCCCCCCCCCCTATCCCAGAAAAGTCTACGTGGTTTATGAATAGCCCCTAAAGTATGCACCTCGAATCATCGGCAGTAGAAACTATCAAAAACCCATTAGTTCCGGAAGTCGTGTTAATTATGAAATCCACAAGATCCTGAGGTATAGTAAACTTCAAGTACAGGACGCTTATAAAAACAGTAGTTCTCTACAGACATGATACATGGACAATGCTCGACAAGGACTTGTTTAGGACCATCTATAGCGGTGTATGTAAAAACGGCATTTGAAGGAGAAGAATAAACAGTATTCTGTATACTATATCCTGAAAGTCGTTAAAGCTGTTAGAGTATAATGAGCGTGGCATGTTGTATGAATGCCGGACAACAATCTCGCAATAATATTGTTTGCCTCGAATACATCCGGAACACTCGAGGAACTGGAGACAAGCAGCACTCAATGGATTTTCGTGGCGAAAAATTGTTTTGCGGATGCGATCCTAATGGGACGTTGAGCAAGCATAAAAGTAAGTATATGTTAGTGATGTTTTCTCGGAATTGAAACTTTTTTTTCCGGAAAAACATTATTTCAATTTTAATTTATCAAACGATTTTGAGGTTAATGTATTTAGAGCTCATTGTGATAGTCTCATTCTGTCTATTCTGGAAATAAAGGCAAAGGGGAGCTTGTGCTTAGTTTGATGGAGTCAACTATATCTACCCGCACCCGTGGTATGGAATTTCGGACTAACAAAAACTAAACGGTAAGATGTTGTATTATTGTCGTTCATAATATAATTTATTGTTAAATAATCTTGTTATTTTCATGTGTACTGATAATTGAAAACTAATCATTAAATCAGTTTGTTTTGATACATTCAAATATTTTTAATATGTTTGTCATTTTGTTCAAATACTACCTTTCATACTTATAATTTTACTCACTAAAGTCAATATTAACCGTAGCTATGAAAGAAAACCGATGATTATGTCTTAACCGAAAGCTTCATAATAATATACATTTATAACAATGCAAATTCTTGTAGCTCGTTTCCTCTCAAAATTGTGCCTCGCATCCACAAATAAGACAAAAAAAAATATGGCGGCAAAATTGACTTTTTTGCCGAACGGAATAATGCAGTACGACTGCAATCGAGGAAACTTAAAGTAGTTGATAAAGGGAAAGTATTTAAAATTGGCAGATTTTTCCATTATATGAAAAAAGTTGGATGTTCCACGATGCTGAGTCATGGGTATACATGATGAGAGGATGCTGCCATTATACAAATGATAACAAAATGGACACAGCACTTTGTACATGGCAAATTTTGATCCGTTTGATTCTTGTCCATGCTGATCCGATGATAACACATTTTTACAACGATGCAGCGTTTTCATTCCGTTACTTAATTGGATAACTGTACAAATTTAAAACAAATGACTTATTTCGTTATGCCTAGTGGAATGTTGAAACCAGGGTGCTTCTTTCGCAATCGTATGAATAAATTAGAAAATTTCAGGACATTTTAATTTTTCCACGAACAAACATGAAGAAAATACAGAATGATTCCAAGTGATGTCTACACTTGTCATATGCGTTGTCCAAACATTTAGCAGAAATGGGTACAATCTTACGAAGAGTATTGTGTTGTAGGTTTTCTGTTCTACTTTTGGCAGTAATGTTTAACGTAAATAACATTCACTATTTTCGGTTATCATCCAAACTTTGTGCTTTGAGAATGTGGTTGGGTACAATTTGGAGCATTTTTAAGACTAATTTAATACTTTAACAGTTGTGTCGACTTTGAATAGGGATATAAGATGCTTCAGAACGTACAAATGTTTCGACTAATTTAGAATGGGATTTACTCAATTGCATTGCATGATGTTTTTCAATTGAGAAGTTACGAACGGTTTATAAGGGTGCCGATTTTTTTTTAATAAATTTAGAATGCAGCAATAAATTATGTTTTCTGGTGTCACGATCATTGGAACTTTTAATGAGATTCATATTTTATTTGAGATTTGGGTATGCTCAGTATTTTATTTATTTTGTTTGTTCAATTGTAAGCAGTGGGTTTACGCATTTATATTACTTTCATTTTATTTGAGTCTATTGAGTTTTCAATGCTTGTGTTATCATTATTGTAAATAGCATTTTGTTGATTTGCGTTCTGAACATGCCGCGTAATTACACATAGCAACGATCATTATTAAGTCACATATTTTTGTGCAAGTTTTCATTAACAAGAATTATTGTTGACGTTATTGATAGACTTTTTTTATATTTGATCCGAGGAGAAGAAACGAAGGACTTCATAATCAAATAAATCCTAATTAGATGTTACTGTCGTCGCTAAATGGCACGGTGAAAATCGATCAAACTATAATACAAGTCGAAAACACCAACTAAACTACAATATTTACAATCAAAGATACAAGATAATCCCAAAGTTCATACTTTGTTCAATACTTGCTAGAGTCATGCTGGGCTTATGAGGTGGACTATTTTAAATTAATGTGATTTAAAAAAACACACACACAACAGTCCAAAATAATGTTAATTGGAGTCAAAAATATTGCTGATGATCGAAAGTTTGTGCCACTTGCCAATGTAGGCTTTATGAATTGCATAATTATTTGGCCTGATTTACAAGATTTGTTCTCCTTAATGTCTACAAAGTTGTACAAATATACACCGATTAAGGCATCTAAAAGCTCAGCGATTCCTAAAATGCTTGTGATCTAAAGTGTAGTGCAATTCCTACGATGCGCAAAGACAAGCGCATTGCTACCAATATCCATGAGCAAACGCGTTTTTTTTTGTATGTATGTTGTCAGTCATTTCACAATTAATACTTTTGAGACAATTTATTAAACATTTATTTATAATGTTATGCCATTGTTTGATATAATTGTTTAATAAACTTCTAGGATGCATTGATGCTTACGTTCAATTTAATTCTAATAAAGCTTTCCCGGTTTTGTAACATTCTAATACGAAACTAATCCATCTCAAATAATCTGTCACAGACATTTACGAATAATTGAGATGACAGAGAGATAAAGAAGGTGGAATCGGAAAGGTGCAGCAATCCATATGGTGCTGTTTTCCAGTGATTTTGTGTACTGCGTCCAGCGATTTCCTGTGTTATGATAGAGAGAAGGGTTGTGCACAAAGTCGTTTCTAGCAGTCGTTAAAAACTAGATGCAGTTGGCATTGTCCTTCCAAACCCCAATTTGCTATTCCTATTTTCGTGGTTATGACGATGATATTGTCTACTGCTGCTGTTACTCGTACTACTACCACTACTACTACTACTACTACTACTACTACTACTACTACTACTACTACTACTACTACTACTACTACTACTACTACTATTGCTACTTCCATTCGAGCTGAGTTTCTGCCTTTTAGATTTACCATTTTGCTTCGAAGGTTTGACTTGCTTCTTTGTGCTTAAGACTTTCGTCGGTTTTGGGGTTGCAGTGTGTACATCGTTGCTCATCTGTGTAGCAGCAGCAGATCGATACGAGGGCACTGAAGAAGTGATCAGGCGAAAGTGACCACCGTTGTTTGTTGAAGGAGGTAACTGTGAAGATGAAGCTCCTTGATCGGCGAGATTCTGTGTTCGATGAGAGTTGAATTTGCCGCGCGCCCTTTTCTGATCACTCATACCATGTTTGTGCCGATGTGGATGAGGAGTTTTCGGCGTACTTGAACTTCTACTGTTGTTATTGTACCCGAAAAAGACTGAAGGAAGTGCGGATGCATTCGTACGTTGGAAATTGTAGCACTTTTCGTCAATGTGACGTTTTGCTTTGTAATTGATTGGTTTACCGCTGCCTACGAAACCGAGATACTTTGCCTGATTCATTACTGATTGATAGCGAAAGTATCCTCGCTGGAGGGATTCGTAGAAGTGGCAACGTGGACGATTTGCAATATTGTTTTTGTTTTTCTGAAAATGGAGAAAAGTGAAAAATGTTGTTTAATTTAACGCACCCATGTTCGTTCCTACTTTAAAAAAACTCCATCTGCTCAGCGTGAAACTTTTTAACACTCGTTTTACAACTTTGTCGGTCCGCATTGTTGGAATACAATTCGCAACATTGTGTCATCTTTACCTGAGATAGCCTTGATGCGCTTGAGATGTGCCCTTTTTGTTTCAAATTCGTTTTGTTTTGATCCTATACACCTACACTATACTAATTGCGCTTGACCAAGTGACATGTTATCTATTACAAAAGATAAATCCCGAAACGACATTTCTGGCGAACTGCAGCATCAGATTTATGGCCTAATTTTCAGAAAGCAGCGATCTTTTTTGTTCGTCAGTCAAATAAATTGTCAGAAAAATAAGAAGAGTATGATTCATGCTGAATGTATTCATTATTTTTTTTCCTATTATGTTTAGAACATACTCTCTTTAAAGTTTTCAGGTAATGATGACACTGGACTGACACTAATAAATTTGATGATATGTAATGCAAACTACTTACCATGCCTTTGATTTTCCAGTTTTTGTCGAAACATAAGTACATATCTGTTTCTTCGCAACGTAAGGCTACTCCTATAGTAAAATTCCTTTTCTCTAACTGAAATACTTCGATGGTGAAAGTTTCTGAAATGATATGAGTAAAAATACGAGTCTAATCAGCCAAGAATTGTGGACGATTTCATGTACATGGTATGCCATGTTTATTTTTTTTTTCGTTAGTTCTGTTGTCAGTTGAAAAATAAAAATAGTTGTATCCAGTTTAAGTAAAAAGTGTACAGACAGATGTCTGTATGTCGTTGTGAAAATATAAGCAATTTGCACATAACAAGTTTTTAAAGCTATCAAAGCTGGGATAACTCTACTGTACCAGAAATGAAATTGAGATACATAGTATTATAGTTCATTTAACTGTTGACTTACTACTTTTTACCATGTGTTGGAAATTAATTACCAGAATCATGAGAACTAACGCACACAGGATCGATGAGATACGCGTTAGAACATTTGCGAAAAAAAGAAAATCACGGTAACCGGTGGGACATATCCATATACATCGTGTCCCGTAAGGTCCCGTAAAGTATAACCGGTAATGTACCTGCGTACTAAGTAGGAAATTGTGACTTCTTTTTTTCAGTATTATCGAGATGTATAGTCATTTAGATTTTTAATCCCATCATACAAAGTTTTGAAAGAAACATTTAAGTTCCTGCGTTATCTAATGCACATAGAGGGAATGCTAGATCTGGCATAAATTAATGGGATCTTTTATGTAAATTTAAGCCAGATATCGCTGGAATCAGGTCTGTTGTATGAAAGATAGCAAACAATTGCGTTGTTTATGCTTGCTTTGGCTTACAATTAAACGAGGGGAAATTTTACACATATGTTAAAATTCATTACCGGCACTTTTTTTGTGATTTTTGAACTCGTGACTTTGGCCTACGTCGGAACCGCCCCAAATTGTGAGTTCATGTCTCACTGTTTTACGTATTTTATCACAAATGTTCAAACTCGCTATTTTTTTGCAAATTTTCTCAAATCTGTCTTATTGATCGTGCGTGCCTAACTTCTCTGTAATCTGGCAATAAATTTAGAATATATAGTATTTTATGTAGCCAAGCTTACAAACCAAATATCATTTAAAGACTTTTGACTGAAGCTATGCCTAATGAAAAACAAAATTTTAAGGTTGCATCGAACAAATCAAATATCTCGAATCATAGTAACTAATGGTTATATTTTCGAAATTAAGCAAGAATCTTTGTATTTTCTATTACTTTTTGCATAGAAAGCTAGTTTAATTTTATGAATCATTGCTGTTAGTGACCCGTATTTTAATCAATCGGCTTGATTTTTTTTAACGTGTATGACCATAAAAACAACGAAAACAAATCAGGTTTTTTTTGTTTTGAATACGGTTGAGTAATAGCAATGATTGACAGAAATGGGTCCGCTATTGAAGTAGTCCTTTACTCGAATACAGTATTTAGGCAGTATTATCACGGGGAGCCCTATTTTTATTTCGGTGAACCAATTGAATAGCATTGCAATGCAGCAGGGGTTTTCAGTAAAAGCATTAAATTTTCAACGAAACAGTGAACAAATCACATAATGAGGTGACTTCATTTACTTATAGCACCAGCTCATTCTAACTGACCACCCTGTTTTTTAGAACCGACATTTGGAATCTTTAAAAAAAAACAGGAGTTTCAGGGAACATAAGTCCATTACGGAAGAAAATATATAGATTTAACTCACCCCAAAAGAGGAATGTCACTGAGCCAAATGACTTTCAAAGAGTTAATAATTAATTTCAAAACTTAAATACGTAATCTGATATAATCGTCAGGCGGGTGTCATATTTATATTTTTGATTTAGATATTTTATCTCTTTGTTGGAAAGTCATGCATCGCCAAAGAGAGTAGTAGTGATTTTCACGGGTGAGTCGGCTAAAAATGTCGGTAATGAAGGAGCAGAAGCAAATTTCAAATATTACTCAATTTGAAGTACATGAGTCTTCATATATCATTTCATATTATATTAAAATTTCATAACAACTTTAATTTGTAAGAAAGAGATTTTTAATAACGATGGTTGATTTGGTGTTAATGCTACAGTTTCTACCCCGAGTAAAGTCTATCGTCATAAAGATACCAATTCGAAAAATGATTGTGATGTAAAAATCGAATTGAAAACATAATTTAATCTCTTTTACAATTCTGGCGTAACATTTGAAAAATTTGTTGATGAATTCTCTTGATGGATTTTTTCTTTGGTTTATCACAGCCGAAAAAATGAGTTTGCATCGCTAAGGCTAACTTGTACCCTAAAGAATTGTTATTTGGTGATCATTGCCTTGGCTGAACATCAAGTAGAGCATTTATTTTATTATTAATAGGAAAAAAAATGAATTGGAAATTTGGTATTCATTTTGATCTCACCGAAAGCAGGATCAGTTTCGAATGTTGTTTAATTCTCAGGAATAATTTGTTGCCCTCAATTTTTAATGATTAACCGTTAAAACGACCAAAATAGCAGCGACCTAAGTAATCATTATCAGCAACATTACTACATCATATTTGATTTGATCTCAGACTTTACTCGGATACCCTACTCAAATTCCCAGAAGAAGCAGACTACGATATTGGTGCCAATAAAGCAAAGTGCGAATTGCACGTGACTTTTTCATCAAAGCACATTTATGGCTTCTAGAATCTGTGATAGGGAGAAAAACAAATATATTGACAAACAAATACAAAGTTTCAACCGCCAATGCCAATGGTAACGGTTGTTTACGGCTTTCTATTTTTGTTAGCCACGACACTTTTTGACGATATAATGTTTGCTTGTTGATGTGCCTTGATCCGACTTGTTCAAACCTGAGTGACTGAAGTTCTATGTGCCAGAATTTCAACCTTGTTTTATGTTCGAAAAACTAGAGGAATTAATTTTCCTCTTGTTTATGAACTTCATTTAACTTGGTACAGCCTCTATTCTGCGATGAAAATCGATTACCATCCATTGACAGAAAGCAAGGTTGGGCCCTGCCAGCAATTGAGAAATGTAGTTGTTCCTCAACTTAATTTCACTTTCAACGCTGAAACTTGTAGCTACCTTGACGTCAGGTGAAACGAAATTGACATTACTAACCTTATGATTATCGCTAGAAAAAGCTGTAAATGTCGTTTTTTTGATCTAAATAAACTATATTTTACAACCCTACCAACAGTTCTGAGAGTTTCAATAAGTTTTATGAGGATTTTTAATAGATTGTGTGAATGAGGTAAGACAGATAGAGTTTTGTTTTATACTAAAACTCACGAATCAAAACAAAGCTTTAAAAAAAAAAATCTTCCTTCCGAAGTAAAAATATGAATTTCGACTTCACAGACACAAAGCCTTTTGTTAATCGTACAAATCGGTAAAAACAAAAAAATAATGTTGTCTCATTCAACCATAATTTCAGGTAAAGCTGGGTGTAAACAAATTATTAGTATATGACTACCCACGGTGTTTGAGAAAATCTAAAATTTCAAGAGATAGTTTCGGGGATTTGACTGATTTGAACGAATCCATTTGTTTGAATTGATCATTGTGTTGGCTTCTTCGATTCAACAGCTACCAAAACTCCGCAATATTCCTCTTCAAATATACATTCTAGAAGTTGCGGTTATTGTAGGGAGCTTCAACTGTGGTGTGCACCAAACGATGTGTCGGATAGCAGGAAACATTTTTTTTTAGTTGCAACCTAAAATCATCTGAAACAATAGAATTTAATACATGACTAATGGAATTAACAAACATGTTTGTTGTTTCAAACGAAATTATTTTTCATCCGAGTGTGATTTCAGTAGCGTGTGAAATCTGTAAAACACACATTTTATTTCTAATGTAACTATGTATTTCATAAGCTTGGGATATGGTTTACAAATTTGCATGAAAAAATATCGTTATTCTGCATTAATATTAAAATTTCGAGCTTTGCGGTTCACTCCAGCCATAAGAGTTTGTATTGAGTTATTAGTGACCTTGTTGGCAGCTCTGGTCCAGATTTGTTGGAAATGTTTGGCCTTTTTAACCACGTGCCGTTTTCCGGAAAGGTTTTGCTCTATCAGAACCCAATATCTATCGATTTAGCCTAACTCAGGATTATTGGGAGGATTGGCAAGGTTTGGTATGACGATTCTAGCATAGTGCCACGTTGCCAAATCAGACCAAAACAAAGGTCTATCATAGTGGCTTCTAACGAAAGGCAGGAATAGTTTTTTCAGGCACTTCTTCTTGTAATCTTTCTTGTGGATTGTGGCGATCTTTATGAAAGATTAACTTTTTCTACCTCACGAACAAATTGCTTATTAAACAAGGAATTTAATTTTAAAGACATTTGTACAGCTCTTTTGTACAGACAAATTCAAGTGTTGCAGTATAGAACAAATACAACTTCTTCGTGAGTTGAAATATCGAAAGGTCAGGATTTTCATTACGGTTGTACAAGATCCATTCGCGAACGTTTTATTTATTCGTCACTATTTTGAACACTGCTTATGAAATGTCAGAACCAATCATAGTTGTCTTAAGTAGAGAAACCCTGCTCTGTTTGAGTGAAATATTTCACTCATGGCTGACATATTTCAAAAGTTAAATTGTTTTGAATGTGTTCAGATTATCGCGGATACAAACCATGAGTCGCAATAAGTGTTTTGGCGAAAAAAAATGGAAAATGCCCTGCTGCACTTGATTCCATCAAGTTGTTAAAATAAAATCTGAGAAAAATGCTACCCTGCTGCCAAAAGGGCCCAATAAGCAATTTTCGCACTATTATATTCCAAATATGCCTTTATATTGTTGTGAAATCCGTCGCCTGATTTCAACGGTATGATAAAAGATTGTTAAAAAAAACCGTTCGGTTTTGGCTCATGTGCCGGGCATTGTCACTTCATTTTGGCACTCGAAAGCATTGTGAAAAATAAAACTTTTCGCAACTAATTATCTAGTGTGGAAAAGTAGGCTTCGACACAATTGCGAGATGAAAAACAAAATAGTATGATGCGCAATTACAAAAATACTTGACTTGCGTTTGCATGAAGCAAAGAGAGCCGATAATCACAGAAAATGTGTCGGATACTGTGACCGCTTTCTTTACTAATCATAACAACTCCGGCCAGAAATTGAAATCAGGCAAACATGCGTTATGAACGGCCACGCTACCCATTATAACAAAGGCATCGTCAAAAACTGCTTAAGGTTTCTTAAGTTGGCAAACTGCACGTTTCGTGTGAAAAGATAATTGAGTTGACAAGTGCACTGTTTATCGCTAAAAATAATAAGTAAGCCTGATTGACAATTTGCAGAGAACATAAATGAGCTTGCGTCTAGGCTAAACGATAATTAAACTATGCCAGATTTTACCGGAAATGATATAATTTCCGCTTAGTAGACGAAAGCACTGTGATTGTCATCACCACTATAGCGTCTTTTGAAATATGTGAGATTCACCACACTCTGGTTGTTGGTTGAGCGTAGGTACATGGCAAGGCATACCTAAGTATAATGACATCAGTCGCGCGCTCTGCGGAAGCTGAGATCACTGTCTTAATGATGATGTTCAATATACAAATTAATTATGTTGAAATTGATATTGCTGATTTTAATCTGCGTTTCAAAATTGCTGAGAAATGTAGTAAATTATATTCCAATTAAAATGACCGAGAGAGCGATGCGCGTGCGACCAACTTAGACCTGCAATATGATCATACCAGCAGATTGAGACACGTGCCATTAAAAGATATGCAATCAAATGATATTTTAAATTGAGAATTGATAATCTTTCCCATTAATGCGGTTGCGATTGCAAACATTAAAAAGGCGTAGAATAAGAAAAGGAAGAGATACGAAAAATATTCCTCGTACGACTTTTGTCGTGTTCATCCGCATCATTTTTCAGATAAAGCTGGATGGAGCGGCTCAATTTAATACTGTACTTTTTCACATTTAGGTAACTTAGATATTGCTTGAGTGCATTTTAATGATTCCTACTCCCAAAATCAATGATCAAACTGTTTCAAACTAATGCAACCTATGTTTTATTTCTTAGGGTCAATTTATTTATATAAATAAATTCAATGAAAATTATCCATAGCGAAATGTAAGGAATTGTACTTGGTGATCATTCCTAGTGAAATTCGCGTACCAGCTAAGCATTATGAGAAATTTTCCAACTAACTTGAATTCGTTCCAATCAGAATGAAAAGAAACATGATGTTACTCTAGACTTAGACCTTTCCGAGATGCATGATGCTGGAAATGAAGAATTGAACGCAGAGCCTTGGCCTAGCAGAGCCTACCGTCTCTGCTTCAGTCAGTGCACGCGGCAGTTATCTGTCAATTCGCTCCAGCGAGAGGGTAAGGGAAAAATAAGTTTTTTTTATTGACTACAACTATTGTTTGATACATTCTCTATATAATCCAAACTAACAGCATTATGGTCCTGAACAGCAACAAATGATAATCTGCAAATTGATGCTAATTGTTTAATTTATTGGAAAATTTAATGGGTGTTTGATTTTATCTACCTCACACGGAACGGTATGTCGGCTGGATGTTTTGCATGCTGAGCCACGTTTTGCTGTTTGAATTCTTCTTGTCTGGGCTGGACAGTTCTGAGATTTGATGCGGCGCGCGAGATGTGGTCAAGATTTTTATCTCTGTTTGCTTCCCACAGAGTTTCCCCAACCGGCATATCCTGTATTAAGGTGCTGTACATGTCCGTCTCGTCGTCATCATCTTGGAAAGGTGGGGCGACAAACATATAGCCTAAATAATCATAGTGTACCATTGGGAACTGGAAAGCGCACAAACATGCATTACTCTAAATGTAACTTCATTGGTGAAATATGCCGGTTCTGTAACCACTTTTTAAATTGCAGCAATAGCTTTGCTGTATCTAAGTATGTAGCTCTTTTTTCTTCTTCATGAACATGAATCGATCCATCGATGCGTTGAATCCAGCTTAACAAAGCAGGCAAAAAATTGGACTTAAACCCTTATTTTTTTACCAATAAAAATTCCTTTAATTTTTTTGACCAATAAAACATATGAAAAAAAAGGGTTTGCAATTTTTTAATAATATCACATACATGATAATGAACTGCATAAGCCTAATCGCCCCTTGATGGCCCATCGGGCTAGAAAAGGGAAATTTTTACCCCCATTGTTTTGAAAAACAAAAGATGAGTTCCTGACAAATGTCGTTTTTTTTCATTACTTTGATAGGCCAATGTGCGGCCACCAAGCGTTTTAATGTGATTTCGGCCTAACAAAATCAGTTTGACAGTAAAAAGAAGTTGAACTTTGAACTTGAAATTTGAAGAATCATCCTTGTAATATATAGCAAAAGGATGGATAGTGCATTGTGCATTTGCCCAATAAAATCTTTGAACTGCATCTTGTACAACGAAAGAAAAAATTTCAGAAAAATCAAAAATAATTATACAATCAGTAGGTTTTAAAGTATTTTAAATAACTTCCTTGTTGCTCGGCAATAAAGTAATGCAATGATAAATTATAAATTTTCTCTAAAAATGTATTTACAAGTTCTTGTGTTTCCGTTTCCACCAGATCTATATAGCAACGATCTGTTTAACGGCACTGCTTGAATTGCAAGGATTCAACATGATTTTAATCAATTATTTGTACAACATTAATAACCATACAAAAGCCCTCGTTTTGCAATTATCAGGCTTCAGAAATTGATAACATCGAAACAAAGAACTGAACATTAGCCGATCGTTTAAAAATTGATTGTTGTCATTTAATATAATTATCAGACTTATATTGACTAGCACCAGCAGCTATTTTGGATAGTTCTACAACGCTTGGTTCCTGTTTTGTACCCTGTTGGTTAGTAGTAGCAGAAATTCCGGATGTTCGTGCTATGTTGCAATGATCAGGTTAATATAACGTCAGGTAGCAGTTTTTACATATATAGGAACTGTTTTAATCCAACTTTAACCTTTTTTTACTGCATGATTACATAGGCTTTCATTAATTTTCCCAAAAGACATCCTACTCACCCACATAGCACACATTTGTACTTCATCGGTTCGATTTGAGTTGACAGCAACGACTTAGTTCATAACTGATATTTTTTCCTTCATATGTTCCTTTTTATATACGTTCTTGCGTCGTACCCCAAATAAATGCATACCTAGTTAGGTATAACTTAGAGAATCACATGGTTCAGGTACCATTTGAATAGCCGAACGCGATACCATTTATAACAGGTACCATTTATAATAGCCCAACGCGTTGAATAGTTAGATATAATTCTTCAACTCCAGGTTAGGCTTACTGGTATTCTTCTGTTAATTTGAACCCATTTGTTTATCTTCGCTGCTTAAGTGGCGAAGATTTTCTTATTGTTTCCAAAAAGTTGCTGCCTGATAACCTGAATAACATATTTCCGTTTAAGAAGATTGAATATACCCGGAAGCCAGAGAAAAAGGCTTTAAAAAAAATTTTACTCGAGGGAGTTGACCAGAACAAATGCACCATATATATTTAAAAAATGTATGGACGGAGAACCACTAAAGGGGGGGATAGTCGAGTATTCCCAAAAATGAGAAGACGTGGTTTATGGACCATCACTCTCAAAAAGCTAAAAAAAAATTTAAAAATATCTTCGGATTGATGGGGACGCACGGTTGGCAAGTTCCTTTAAGTCATGAAAACGCGTAGTAGGATAGTCAGCAAAACTTAAAATTATAGCATTTTGGAACAAGCTTATCTCAGAAACTAAAATACATACATCGGCAAGTTTTTGATATGTTATGTAAAAATGTTCATTCTTTCAAGAAAAAAATATAAAAACGTGGTGGCTCTTTGGTCCTGAGACCTTAAAAACCTACAAAAAACTAAAAGAATCCACGTTTTCATAATCAATATTGCAGTAAAGGAGGTGTTTTTTTTTATTTTTACATAAAAGCATGTTTTGGAAAGAAGTATCACAACGAATTTGGAAGTACCGAGATGAAGAAGAAGACATAATGTTTTAGAATAATAGTAATTAAGATGTGTTCCCCATATATGTGAGCAGACTCGAATAACATTTTTAAGAGTCTATAATCCAATAAAAAAAAGCATGTTTAATTACCTTTCATTTGCATTTTTAATTGATAAAAAGCGGCCCAGTGATGCAAAAGTTATGTTTTTTTTTGTTGAAAAAAAGCATTCTTAACGCACCCTAAGCAATGATTATGAAACTCAGAGAGATCTTTCTTTATATACTAGATATATTTGTATATATACATATATACATATATACATATATATTTCACTTATTTTTTTTATATCCAAATCAAATTAAGTTGACATTATGAAAGCAATTGCTAAATTTATTGACAATTTGCTTGAGTGTTGTTAGCCATCTGGGGTCGGCTTCAGTATGCTATCAATATTTTTTGGGAATTGATTTGAACGAACATTTCATTTCTTTTTACCCTTGTAGAAATGTTATGTGCTCTGAATGATTTCAAATCCTTGGCGAAAACAAGAAAATTATTGGAGAGAAGCATATTTATCTTCGTTATAATGCGACCGCTCATAAGGCCGATATATATATTTTTTTTTTATCAATTATACTTTGCATCACCATTAAAACTAAAAGTGAGCACGTAGCAATTAGATGTACCGGAAGAATATGAGTTCAACAGGTCTTAGAAAATGAGGCAAGTTTCAACGTTGGTTATTGAATAACAACCGCGTTCAGAAAGGTAAGCGAACCAGCATCCATTCAATTAGCAGGGAGAGCAATGCGCTCAACTTTAGCTCAATCACAACATGCCGTTTCTTCTCTATTCGAATATTTCTCACCTGTACGCAAGGAAATTTAAAGTTTGACTAAACCGGTTCGTAAGTAATAACATTAATAAATATTTTGAAATATATTTGACTTTCCACAGGTATCTCAGGAATTCCAACCTGTTCCATTGGGCACCATAGGAAGCAGTACAACTGGTGCTCGATGATAGTGTAATAATAATTTCATTATCACCTATTTTATCGAAAAAGATGTGAATGAAGAAAAGGAGCATGTGTAAAGGAGGAAGAGGATCGATCATCACAAATCTAGTCTCTATAGTTTGTACCTATTGAATATTCAAAGCCTGCTGTGATGCGTGATGAGCCGGAGCAGGTCAACCGACGGAAAATGTATACTGTGTGCTCTGGTCGGACGCTGTTATGGACCAGGTGGGACCTGATAAAGTGCATGCATTTACTGAACCTGACTTGAACACTCGTGCGCTCGTGTGGGGCCCAAGAGAAGAGCTGTTGGGAAGGGGCAAATTTTATTTATCTTTTTTATTTATTTTGGCGCCATCTCTTTGACATGCCAGGCGATATTAAAATATTGAATATATTTAAATACATTATAAGGTTTAACGGGTGGACGTACCAAGAAAGAAGCAGGCCAGCGCTTGTGGGGATCTGGTAATATTTTGTTCGAAGAAGATAGAGAAAAAATGTTGTCATTAATCATTCATCAAATTTTTGTTCAAATTTGTATCAAATGTTAAACTACTGTCTTAACTCATCATCATATATGGTTCGGGAAATATGTACCCTGGTGTTTACTTTTTCTTTCAAACCTATCATACTACGGAGTATCAGCACGATAATGATTTATGATGCTGTGGTGTTTACCAAATTGAATTATAAAATTATACTACATCAATATTATTCGGTATAGAGTTTTTTTATGGTTAGTTTTTTGCTAAACGAATCGAATGTTCAATTATTGTGGTATAGTCATAACCTTTTCACCATTTCGGTGGTATCTTGGTGCAAAGTGACATGAGACAACCAATATCATTAAGGCAGCTTAGAGTTGTCACATATTGAAACCAAATCGCAATAATCCTTCCTTGATTCATCACTTCACATACTGTAATAAATCTCAATATCATCTGCTAGCGGTGATACACCATACCGAATTTGAATACCCCAAGATATTGAGTCGGCCCTTCCGAAAACAAAATGTTCATGTATGCATTAATGCGACAACATCGTCTCCAAAGGGGAAATGCATCAAGGAATGGGGTTTACAGTTCGATAAATTATGTTTGTTTTTTTTTTCGAATTTCTCACATGGTGACTCTTGTGCTTCGCTGGCGAGAAAAGTGAGGGAGGTAGTGGGACACCTATCAACGCGTTCAATTCGTGCTGAAGAAACCATGGTACACTAGATGCGCTGTTCAGATAAGCGTCTTTTTGCAACATTATTTCTTACATTGAATTCAAAATTAGATCAATCTGAACATGCTTACTTTTATATCTCAAAGCGCTTGTAATCTAGATCAAATGGAAACCAAAGTGTGCGTTTCGTTATTCGAATCGATCGGTATCCATTCTGAAGATATGTCGTTGATCTAACACGGTTAGCGTAAATCTTGTGGGGTTTCACCACAATAGGATGCGTTTTTTTTTTATTTTTCTACAAAGTCAATGCACAAACCGTACTCTGGCTGTATGGGCGCAAATTGACGAAGACATTTATCTATTTTTGTTCCACCAT
This sequence comes from Aedes koreicus, assembly GCA_024533555.2. NCBI lineage: Eukaryota > Metazoa > Arthropoda > Insecta > Diptera > Culicidae > Aedes > Aedes koreicus. The sequence continues at coordinate 141,159 of JAHHFK020004959.1, forward strand.
TTGCCAACAGTAATTAAAATTGTTCAAAGATCTACGATCGATTACTACCATCGTTGTATACTTATTGGTAACATAGGTGAGCGTGTCGTACAACCATTCGTATTAGTTTCAAACTAAAATTTCTCTGGCATTGGGGCAACCCTATCGAGTTAACTCTGAGGTTCCAAAATTCGAAGTTTATTTATAAAAGTTATTATCAGTTCCACGTGTTGCTGTAGAATGCGCAAACAGAGAGAGCAGTATAAGGTTAATCATAGTGAATACACATCAAACCAAGTAGGACAAACCGAATAGGAGCTATCGCATTGGAGTAAGGTATACAATAATAGTTTCAGCTGACTAAGCGACCGTTTTAAATTTACCCTTTACTCATTATCAAGCGTTGTTAATGGGAAAACTCGAAGTTCAAATTGATTATGCTTCGGATGACCGCACGGTTGCAAACCGGATTGCACCGATCAGGTGCTTCTGTACAAAGGCGGTAGCGCTTTTACTGGTTGAAGCTCTGAAGCCAAGTTGCGTCGGCATTCTTATTTCATGTAAACTCGCGTGAAACCCATTTACGCAGTGCAAGCCTTGAAGATATCGCTGAAAAGCTGATACAATAATTCATATAGCTAAATGAGAGTGCCGGCAGAGTATGAAGTTTGCCGTGTAGCGGATCCCATAAAATGACATTAATTAATAAAATTAGTTCCACTGATATTGGATTAAGAAGTCAGTTGGGCATCGAAGAAGAGATCCAACAAGCCCGCACCGGACTCAATATGTCAATACATGAAAATGGAGGGAGCACGATGTGATGTGATTACTTCTGTCTGTTCAATCACAACCGACAACCTGTTCCATGACTACTTAAGAATGTATTTACAATTACCACGAAAAGTAGACACTACACATACAAGCAAGAAATGGATTCATATGTTAAGAAGTTGTGAGACGAAACAGTCTAAATAAAAGGAAAACACACTAAATCAAAGAAAAAAATTCCGGTCATACACCAAATCGGAAAACCACCCAAAGTCAATAAAAATGAGCAAACAAATACGACGACTTTGTTCATAAACAAACAAAATAATGGTGTTGTAATATAGTAAAGGTGTGTGATGGTCTATCGGCACTGCATGTATAATGGGAAGCCAAATCGTATGAAAAAGCCTCAGGTGAAGATGTCACATTCCTACCCAGTCATTGAAACCTCGTCTATATGTATGATTTTGGTGGTTAGAGTTTTGTAGAAAAATAAGTGAAAGTTGCAGAGCACAGTTTGACTGTGGGAGGACACTGTAGGTTTCTTGGCTTCGAGACGCGTTTTCATTAACTAATGCAACAATGTGGCTTACTAACTACGTTGTGATTTATAACAAAGAAACATGTTCATGTAATCCATATGGCTTTATACTCCTGCTTACCTTAAAATTCCTTATCCAAATTATTTTCAAATGTGTTACATTTTTCTCATAATGAGCCATAATCCCTGCCTTAAATTGACAAATCAATAAACAAACTCATTGATGCTGTCAGTATGAATGATTTTAGGGCAATAAAAGCCACTAGATCAGCTCCCTCAAGCTTGTTGAAAATTATGAAGGTGCCTGGCCATATGTGTGTTGATGACTGACTGGCGTGAATTTTAAATCTTGCGTCAAATCAAGCCAATTAGTCTCGGTCGGATGATATCAATGAATGAAAGCCGAAGAGATTGACTCTTTTCATTCTTACCGCGATGCGACTAACTAGTCTCGTCGTCATCATCGTCCGTTGATTCCTATCCTAAGTGTGTATAGCTGAGCAGCTTCCATGCGTCAACGAGATACCACTGACAAAGATGGATATCAGGTGATATGAAACCCAACAGTTTCATTATAACAACCCAGGCTAACCTTTGCTGCACGGAGATTATGCGGGCAGCTTTGAGGTAATAGGAAACATAGCTAAACAGAGCTAACATTTATTATTTGTGAATTTTTGTATCACTATCGAGATTTTCTACACGATGTGGCACCGTCAAGCTGCCGAGCATTGGGAAAACCTAAAATTAAAAAAATCCATCATAAAAAGTTTTTGGTTAAAATCAATATTTTGCAAATGGTTATATTTTTATTTTCAAATAGGTACTTGCTTGAATTCTAAATGTACTGTAGTTTGTTATTATTTCCATAACATTTTAAATTGGTCTGTAGTCTCAACGTTATCTATTTAACTTAACGTTTGGTACGATACTCCAGTTCAAGAGATACAGTATGCCATCTTAAAGACTAATATTCAAAAATGTTTATTCCCTTTGTTTTGAAAAAAAAACAAACAAAAAACCAAAAGATGGTCCTTCGCCACATTCGCTTTTTTAATTACATTGATAGGCCTATGTGGCTCAGTTAGGCATGTCAAAGTGTTTTTGGCCAAACGTAAAAGCAGGCCAGGCTTGTAAAAAAAGGGTGTTAAACTCTCGACAAAATATAAACATTAAATTTCTAAATGAAATTAAAGCATAAATGCCTGTTTTTTAGAGAACCTTCGAGTCACCATCTGCTTGAAATCATCAAGTGCAAACGAGTATGAATTCGGTGCGTCAAATAAGGTAATATCCATCTACTCCACATGTATAGCTGTGCTAATCACATGCCGAAAGGTGTTAAATCGTTGTTTTCTAAGCATTTGTAGTGCGCGACTTTTCGTCGGATTTCAAGGGATATTGAACCCGGTGGTCTTATCCAACACACGAGAAGATTATCTTGCACTTTTGTCTACTCATGTGCTTCATCTTCGTCATCTTCTCCCATAAGCGCCCTTAATATGTGCGCTGGCCCAAGTACTCGATGTTCCTCTTGAATATGCGATTAAAGGGGGTAATTAAAGGATGAGAGCTTTTATGTCAATCGCCCATGCGGTGTGGGGTAGCCATCAACAGTATTTCTACGATGACGATGCAAGGCCAAGAGGAAACTAAAGTTATCTTCACTTGTGTATGCTCATAACGGAGTTGTTTCGTTTTGGTGCATTGTTGCATGCACAGCTCACTGACTGGCAGATAGATGAATGCTAGAGATGAAGCATTTATCTGCAATTACCAGTCAATTTGCAACAGTCATCGCGAACAATTTGTGCTATCAAGGTCTCCTCGGACGGAATCATCGGAGAGAAATAGGTTGAAGGTTGGATATTAAACGAATAAGTAAGAGACGTCATGTTTCAGGTGTACAGTTAAATAATCTTACAGACGAAAATATATGACTTTAAAAAAACCTATAACAAATCATTTGGCAGCTTCCAGCGTAAAAAAGTTCATTTCCTTCAAACATCCTTTTCCATTTCAGTACTTCCTAATAACCTTTCGGAGAAAGAAGACAACAGCACATTGGAAACGGAAGCTTTTCTTAGAATCGGATATTGATTTCTAGCGTATACAAATATTGTCAAGAAGTATTTATTGCTTTTTCAATGCGTGCACTGAGCAAGTTCAAACGTATTTTATAGGAGGGTTTTTTTCAACACTGTCACCCATATTCTGGTTTATGTTCGAACAGTGCATTACATACAATTGACACTTTTTTGACAAATAAGGTTCGAACGATAGCGGGAATAAGGGAGAATGCATGTGGAATACAAAATCTTATCCACTGTATCCTTTCATGCAGAAAGTGAGAGAACGTGGCTTTTGTTCACACGGACATGATAAAGAACCAAAATAATAGGTTTAAGCTACCTTAAATTTGGAAAATCGTATTTTTTTAAATAATTTCATTTATTTGCACAGGGCCAAGTTTTCATGTTAATAACAGTTCTAACATAATCAGTTATGTTAGAACTAAAGTTAGCGGGGATAGAACCGATTACTTGCGACCGTCTCGAGGTTAATAGGAATAACAATTTAACGGTTTGGATGATGGGTGGGAATTTAGAGAATGGTATACCTAACACATTTATTTTAAATTCTAAATCGTCTAATAATAACTCATTTTTTTAAACTTTTGATTTACTTTTGACTTGAACATTTTCGAGAAAGAAAAAAAGACACACACACACAACCTCAGATTAAAAAAACCAAATCGTACACATACATGTTAAACAAACTACAATCTAAGGCTACCCAAGTAACAATTTAAGTTTTATTCCAGCCGTATAGCATTCCTCCCGGCTTTGTTGATAAAACTACATTCAAAACTGTTTTGTCTACCAACACCTCCTCTATGCTTCTTTAAAGCCGAAATTTGTACAAAGTGGACCACTCTATAGACGGTTGTGAAAACATTTCAATGAAACCTTTATAAGACCATACAGATTTTGAAAATGTTCTAATGGTAGATGCTATGACCACTTGAGAACCTTCATAAAACCTATTGGCTGTCATGAAAACCAGCATACGGCCAAATGGCCACAGCTGTCAAACTTCACTGTGATATCGTGGTTGGTTTTTGTTGTTCTGCTTTGTTCGATTCTCTGCTCTTCTGATTCATTTAGCAGAAAATAATATCTGAGAAAAAAGGTCTGGTATTGCGGGAAATTTTGTTTGATAGCAAAATATCCAAAACAAATTGAGTATTTTACAGCGTATCATGCTCCAAATCATATACACTTTTAATTTTGTGGTGAATAATGGCACGATAAGAGCCAAAAATTAATGCGCCTCGGAAATTATGCGAGTTTACAACATCAAACACAAAATTAAAACAAATATATTCGATAAATTAATCATGAATTTCTTGAAAATTGATGAAATTCAATAAGGTTATCAAAAAAAAAAATGCAGAAATTGGTTTCAGATCTAAAGTTCATTTGCATTACATTTAAAATTTGGTGCATTTATTTTTCCACATTTCAATTATTTCTTATATTTCAATATGGCGATTGGAAAAAATCACAATTCTGGCATAAAGCCAAGTTATCTTCGCAATGACTACTTTAAAACTATTTGGTTATTTGGTGGCTTCCCTCAATGCCAATTTGCCGTTTAATGCATTAAATGGAGGCAAAATGGTTTTAAAATGCTTTTTCAGCTGACCATAATAAGATAATATGAATGAGTCCTAAAACGGCATTTCAAAACAACATATAATGAGTTCATAAAGTCGAAATAAAACCTTTGATAGGAGTTAAAGGATTTTGAGAAAACGAGATTTTAAGATCGTTTTGAACAAGCTGTGAAGGTTCCCATAAACCTGACTAAAATATAAAACCTATTGGCACCTTTTGGTGTCATAATAAAACCAAATTGATATCTAGTGGCTTCGATAAAACCTTAATAAAACTTAATAAAGCAGGATAGTTTTGGCAATGTTACTTGCGTAATGTTAGTCAAAATCTCATAAATGAATTTCATAAACTCCAGATCACGTACAGCCAAAATATCTCGAACCGGTACATTGGGTTGTTTACCTCGAGCTCGAAGGGGCTCATAAAGATCAGATCTGACTCCACGATGCTCAGCTCAAAACCAAATAATGTGATCTGCGTCCTGGTTACCTTGTCCACATTCACAGAGATTGCTGTCGCTCAGCCCAACACGGTATAAATGAGGATAATTGTTGAGTAATTGAATAATTGAATCACACGAATGAAGTCTCGACCCACATCCATCCCCCCAAACCAAGATTTCTTCGACACCTTTGGGATGATTGAATGTTGCCATCACCCCAAATCTCCTTTACTCCATTTATGCTGCCAGCTAACGAGTGACTGTTGACGAAAAATAGGAAAAAAAAATCATTGAAGGCGAGTTATCGATCATAAAGACACCTTCCATAGCGCTCACCTTTGAAAGCGAATCCGCTCTCTCATAGCCTAGAACCGAACAATGAGAAGGGACCCATACAAAGGTGATAGTAAAATAACGCGAAGATAAAGCACTTAGAAGCTCCTGTATTTTTATAAGAAAATACGAGGATTGCTCTACCGGCCTCAAGGAGCGAATAGTCTCTATAGAACTGAGACTATCCGTAAAAATGAAGTACTGATCCTGTGCTATTAAGACAATACTTTCTTGCGGAAAGTGTATTGCCCCTAACTCAGCTAAATACACGGAACAAGTGCTTGAAGTTTTCATGTGGCGCTATAAATTTCATTACATATACCAAAGCCGGCGGAATCCTCTATCAATGATCCGTCAGTGAAGAACGATTTAGTGGAATCAATTTATTCAAACTTTGCAGCAAATATCACAGGAGCAATCATTGAAAAATGATGCTCTGGGATTCCACGAAGCTCCTGCTTCATGGATAAATCAGAATGAACCGAACTGCCAAAAGCGGAGAAGCAAACACAATTGGAAATATTCGGCGAAGGGCTGATATCCTGTGTTATGTACAAGTGGTACAAAGTCATGAAGCGAGTTTGAGAATTCAATTCGAGAAGCTTCTCAAAGTTTTCGATTACCTGGGGGTTCATAACTTCACAACTGGTGAGGAACTGGAGACACATTTCTGAAAATCGATCCGAGAGTTAAAACCAGTGCTGTACATTTTCATGACGGTTATAAGACTATGACCATCGTTTTCTCATGATGATCACAACTCACGAATGATGGTCAAATACTATGTCACTCAAAAACAGGTTGATCTCATCGACCATTTGTGACAAAAGCATTCATGACTGCCCGAGAATGTGATACGAAGGGAGTAAAAAAAATCAATCACTCACGAATTATCTTTAAGAACGATGTGCAAGACAAATTATTTTCAGTAAATCTATTAATCTCTATGCATTTAAAAATACTTCTTTTTATGTTTTCATTTAATTAACCTTCCCCGGGTATTAAAAAAAAACTGACATTAGGGTCAATATTAACCCGGATTTCAACCCTTTCTAGAATTATGAAACTTCAACCTAGACACAATGTTTCTACCCCATTTGAAAGGTTATGATCTCAAAAATGCATTGGTGGTGAAAAAAAGCTGGTTCCAGTCACCTGGTCACCGAGAATCTGCTACAAATGGAAGGAGGTTTTGATTTCGATGTGTGAACGGAATTGCATACAAAACATTTCAGACTATTGGTAGAGAATTGCCGTCTTCAACAAAGTTTCTCAGTATTTTATTTTTCGTCTTTGACATTATCATATTAGTTCCAGATCATGTCGCAAAGATTGCGCTGACATATCTTTGTCAAATGAAGCGCTAGAGATTTGCCGTCTTGGGCAAAGTTTTTCGTTAGGTAATATGTCGTCTTTTGTAACTATCACGTTATCAGATTTTGCCGCAGAGATGGCGCTGCAGTATATTTTTATCAAATGAAGCTCTAGAGAGTAGCCGTCTGCGGCAAAGTTGTTCAGTACTCGCATAATGAAAAACAATTTGCTATACAGTCAAAACTAGATTCTAAATGTAAGATATATTATCACATATTATTTTATTGTTAACAAATAGTTTAATCGCGTTTTCACCATATAACCTCTACATTAACACATATAGTTAATGTATGCCATGTTGTAATTGAAAGGGTTTTTATTGTCTGCACACGGTCTGGATTATATATTTTTTTTTTTTGGCATACACACTCAATTTACCTCGTCAAAATGTCCAACAGCCGATCAACTCAGCAGTTACTTTTGCTGATATCCCTGTTTAATGTTTGTTTGTTAGCTGAGTATCGGTAAAACTTTAATTTGTTAGCCGAATCTCGGTTACTTATTTACCGAATCTCAGTCAATTGAAATGCTGTTTTGATCGGCTGTTGGATTCTCGGCGAAACAAAAAACTGAGTGCATATTGTACAGCAAAAATGTTTTTCGTGAAAATTATATGCATTTATATGCATTACCGTTAACACAGCCAAACTAAAACTCCCTGTGTAGTAGATTCCCGGTGAACAATGCTATCAGAACCAGTTTTTTTTTTGTTTCAATGCATTTTTGAGACCATAACTTTTCAAATGGTGCATAAACATTAAAACTCTAAACATTAAAACTCTAAATTTCGAAATTCTACAAAGGGTTAAAATCCGGGTCAATATTGACCCTGATGTCTCATGTGTCACTTAATGTGTACAACAACATTAAACTGATTTAAAAAAAAATATTTTTATGCAAAAATAAGGAGTTCCATGAAATATTAAGAGTCGAAAATTTCAGCCAGATTGGTTTGAAAATAAAATAAAGATAGCGTACATTGAAGTTGCGCCATGGGTCAGAATTGCCCCAACATCTTAAGAAGGATAATAAACATTATTATGATGACAGTTATGCACATTATTACGCTTCCTCGTAAAAATCACGAAAAAAAATATTTTGACAACTATTTGCCAATTTGGACGCTGACACTGACGCAGCCCACAATCGACTAATTCAAGAGAAATTTAGCGAAAACAAACTCTAGTTCAACTTGTTTTAGCATTCGGTTGTACCTATGAAAATAGGAATTTAAGCCTTGATATTCAAAAAGGTTTAACATAAGAACTGAACATTCAATTAACTAAATCGTGAAGCTTAAGATGCGGACACATCGCCACTGACGGGGTGATGTCTGCTGGTTTTGACGGCGGAAGCATCGGTACTAGCGATGACCATCATGACCATCTTTGTACTAGAGAAGTAAAATGATGGTCAATTTCCATGACGGTTTATTTATTCTTGGCGATATGACCGTAACACAAAACCTTTGTACAAGATACAAAAAAAGGGTGACGATCGCGAGAGAAAAATATCTCTCCGTTGTTATTTCATGTTGATGAGAAGTTCAAGAGAGAGAGAGGCTCTTCTGTTGCTTTGATTGTTATTTGCAAGAATCTCATTTCGATCTCACTTCGTTCAGCGAAAGAAGAAAGTCCGTTCGATCCAGCGCTCCGTTATTTTGGAAGATTTTTCGAGTGCGATCCTTGGAAATAATTAGTTTTTTTTCTCAAAATCTATTCACTTCAGTGAAAGGAGTGAATGTGAGTTTTTTTTTCTAAGAAGGCAGTGTGGTTTTCCAGTGAAATAAGAAAATCAAGCAGTGCTTGCTGGCGAATTATCATCCCGCTCATTTTCGCTTCATCCCCGCGTGGTGACGCTAACCAGCGATACACCACTACATCGCCAACGGTCATCCGACATCGGCGAGCGAGTGCACCAGAAGGCGATCGGATTCACCCGTACACCTACGCAGCGCACCGCTCCCTGCTGCCCGCATAGAAGTGCGACGTTCAGGCATACGGTGCGTCAGCAGCAGCAGCAGCAGCAGCAGCAGCAACAGATCAGTAATATTAGTTAAGTTTTTTTCCTCTGTCTCTCATCCCACTAGAGTTTAGCGTTAATTTGTGTGTGTTCCTGTTTTGTGTTTGTGTGTGTTTTAAATTTTTGGGGGCGTTCAACGCTCCCACAAGTAAGGCAAATCGTGCATGTTGAAGAGGTTTCTTCTACATGGCCCGAGCAGAAGCGAATAACTTGATAACTGGCCTTGGTATTTACGAGCTCAGATTAAGAGGTAAAATACCTGAGGATAATACCATCAAATTGTTCCCACAATGTCATGCGAATACCGAATTGAGGTAAGACAATACCAAAATAATACCTCTAAGGTGACCACATACTTACCCAGGTATCCGGAATATCAAGTTTAGTTATTCTAGGGACATTTTGCTTGCAATTCTTAGGTATTTTGCTTAGGTATTTTACCTCTTAATCTGAGCTCTTTAATACCAAGGCCAGTTATCAAGATCAAAATTAGGTATTCATATGCTTTTGTGTTCTGCTCGGGGGACGGTTTAGCTGAAAAAGTGCCTTTGCCACCTGATGATGGGGAGGCACAAATAAATTTCCGGCCGCGATCTTATCCAATGGACTCGGTCGGTCCATGGGTTGTCTACTTTCAGCCCAAAATTGAACCTCTGAACGTGTACCAAATAACTACTGATTTGACGAAGCGATTCTCAGCCGTGACAGAGATCACGAAAGTTAAATTTAATAAACTCCGTGTTGTCGTCTCTAACATGAAGCAGGCTAATGAGATTGCTTCCTCCCAGCATTTTACACTGGAATATAGAGTTTATATTCCAGCTCGTGATGGGGAGATTGTAGGAGTGGTCACAGAGGCGAGTCTGTGCACTGAAATTTTGGAGAAGCGGGCGGTTGGCCGATTCAATAACCCTCTGCTCCCCCCAGTACAGATACTGGAAGTAACAAAATTAGTGAAAATATCGCACAGCGAGGGTAAGAAAAAAGTTACCCCCACAGACTCGTTTCGGGTGACCTTTTCTGGCTCTGCCCTTCCTCACTACTTAGAACTGGACAAACTTCGGCTACCTGTGCGGTTATTTGTACCCCGGGTAATGATCTGCCAAAACTGCCAGCAGATGGGGCATACGGCCTCTCATTGCGGCAATAAGGCACGCTGCTCAACTTGCGGGGAGAAACATGAGGCTGGTCCCTGTGCAGATAACACACTAAAATGCGTTTTCTGCAAGGGAACTCCTCCCCATGCTCTTTCGTCATGCCCGGCGTACAAACAACGCGGGGAAAAATTGGAACGTTCTCTGAAACAACGTTCAAGGCAATCTTTTGCAGAAATGCTTAAGAAAGCCTCGCCACCCGATGTCAATACAAATCCTTTTGCTGCTCTGTCAGATGACGAGTCTGATTCGGACTTGGTTGAGGAGGGGACGTCTTTCAGTTTTCCGGAAGGTGCTTCACGGAAGCGAAGACGCATCCGAGCAGGGAAAGTAGCTGAAAAGAAGCCCCAAATCAACATGCCCAATTCAAAGAGCAGTGGAAATAAGGATAATCCAAATCCTCCTGGTTTTCGAAGTGCCAACTACACACAGGATTTCCCATCTCTCCCGGGGACATCCAGAACCCCCGATGCCCCGATTTTTAGAACAGAAGCCCCCTCTTCATCTGGGCTGTTCTCATTTGACGATATTGTGGAAGGTATTTTCAAGTACCTCGAAATGTCTGACCCTCTTAAAAGCATTGTTATGGCAATGCTTCCCACTGTGAACACTTTTTTAAAGAAATTAACATTAAAGTGGCCCCTCCTTGCAGCTATCATTTCCTTCGATGGATAATTTGCCAAAAGAGGTCGGGGATTTGATCACTGTTCTGCAGTGGAATTGTCGAAGTCTTATTCCTAAACTGGAATCATTTAAATTTTTAGCTCACAATATCAGTTGTGATGCATTTGCTCTTTGTGAAACATGGCTTTCACCCGAAATCGATCTTCCGATTCACGATTTCAACATTATTCGGCTTGATCGTGAGGATTCACGTGGAGGAGGAGTACTTTTGGGGATCAAAAAGTGCTACTCCTTCTATAGAGTGAATTTTCCTCCAATTCCAGGTATTGAAGTTGTCGCATGTCAGGCTGTTATTAAAAATAAAAGTCTTTGCATTGCTTCCGTTTATATTCCTCCTAGAGCCTTAATAAACCAAAAACAACTCTCAGATATTTGTTCGGTTCTTCCTGCTCCGCGGTTGGTCATGGGAGATTTTAACTCTCACGGTACCGGCTGGGGAGAACTGTACGATGACAACCGGTCTTCTTTGATATATGACCTCTGTGACAACTTCAATATGACCGTTCTCAACAATGGAGAAATTACACGCTTGGCTGGTCCATCCTCACTTGGCAGTAGGTTAGACCTCACACTTTGCTCGAATTCATTATCGTTGGATTGCACGTGGAATGTGATCCAGGATCCCCACGGTAGTGATCATTTGCCTATTAAAATTTCGGTTGCCACCGGGCTCACTCCGCCGGAATCGATCAACGTCACGTATGATCTAACTCGTAATATCGATTGGCCAAGGTTCAGGACAGCAATAGATGAAGCCGTTACAACGGTAGAAGGGCTTCCACCGCTGGAGGAATATAACTTCCTCTCCAACCTGATTTTGGAAAGCGCGCTTCAAGCTCAAACTCGACCAGTTCCAGCAACGTCATTTCACAGGAAACCTCCTTCTCCATGGTGGGATCAGCAATGCACCGAGGTTTACCGCAAAAAGTCCGACGCGTTCAAAGTTTTTCGTAGACGTGGAACACCTGAGCACTTCGAAAGGTACACGGCTCTCGAACGAGAATTTAAGAGCCTCATCAAGGCCAAGAAACGTGGTTACTGGCGACAATTCGTGGACGGGCTATCGCGTGAAACGTCGATGAATACTCTTTGGAACACGGCGCGAAGATTGCGTAACAGAATTACGAACAACGAGAACGAGGAGTATTCGGACCAATGGATCCTCAAGTTCGCGCGAAAAGTTTGTCCAGATTCTGTTCCAGCACAAATGTTTCCTCGCGAAACCACGAATTCGATAGATGAGATCAGCCAACCTTTTTCAATGGTAGAACTCTCTCTCGCACTCCTTTCGTGTGGCAATACGGCTCCAGGGGCTGATAGAATCAAGTTCAACTTGCTTAAGAACCTTCCAGACGTCGCTAAGAGGCGCATGTTGAACTTGTTTAATCAGTTTCTGGCTCTCAACATTGTACCGGATGATTGGAGACGAGTGAGAGTTATTGCCATTCGAAAACCTGGTAAGCCCGCGTCCGACCACAACTCCTATCGACCCATCGCGATGTTATCTTGTATTCGAAAGTTGTTGGAGAAAATGATCCTCTTCCGCCTGGACAAATGGGTTGAGACGAACAACCTGCTTTCAGATACTCAATATGGTTTCCGTAGGGGTAAAGAAACGAACGACTGCCTCGCGTTGCTTTCCACAGAGATTCAGTTAGCTTTTGCTAAAAAAGAGCAAATGGCTTCTGTTTTCTTGGATATCAAGGGGGCTTTTGATTCAGTATCTGTTGAAGTTCTCTCAGATAAACTCCACGCTTGTGGTTTTTCACCATTAATGAACAATTTGTTGTACAATTTGCTGTCAGAGAAACATATGAGCTTTTCTCATGGAACCTCTACAGCTTCTCGATTTAGCTACATGGGTCTCCCCCAGGGATCATGTTTAAGCCCCCTTTTGTATAATTTTTATGTCAAAGACATTGACGGTTGTCTGAGTGAGAATTGTACGTTGAGACAACTTGCAGATGACGGCGTAGTGTCTGTCACTGGACCCAATGGGGTCGATCTGCAAGGACCCTTACAGGATACCTTGGACAATTTGTCTACTTGGGCTCTCGAGCTAGGTATCGAATTCTCTACGGAGAAAACTGAGTTGGTAGTTTTTTCTAAGAAGCATAACCCTGCACAACCGAAGCTTCAAATTTTGGGTACACCGATAACTCATTCTATGTCATTTAAATATCTTGGGGTCTGGTTCGATTCAAAGTGCACCTGGAGATCCCACATTGAGTACCTGAAGCGAAAGTGCCAACAAAGGATCAACTTTCTCTGCACAATTACCGGGACCTGGTGGGGAGCGCATCCGCAAGATCTTCTAACGTTGTACCGGACAACGATTTTGTCGGTTATAGAATACGGTAGTTTTTGTTTTCAGTCAGCGGCTCGGTCGCACATCATCAAACTGGAACGTATTCAGTATCGGTGTCTTCGTATCGCGTTAGGTTGTATGCACTCGACTCATACCATGAGTCTGGAAGTGCTGGCTGGCATGTTGCCACTCTCGGATCGGTTTTCAGAATTATCTCTCCGGCTCCTTACCAGGTGTGAAGTTATGAACCCCCAGGTGATCGAAAATTTTGAGAAGCTCCTTGAGTTGAATCCTCAAACCCGCTTCATGACTTTGTACCATTTATACATAACACAGGATGTCAGCCCTTCGCTGAATATTCCCAATCGTGTTTACTTCTCCAACTTCGGAAATTCGGTTCATTTTGATTTATCCATGAAACAGGAGCTTCGTGGAATCCCAGAGCATCATCGTCCTATGATTGCTCCGGTGATATTTGCTGCAAAGTTTGGCCTAGTTGATTCCACCAAAACGTTTTTCACTGACGGGTCTTTGATAGTGGACTCCGCTGGCTTTGGTGTATACAATGAAAATTATAGCGTCGCTCGTAAACTTCAAGCACCTTGTTCTGTTTTTGTCGCGGAATTGGCAGCAATTCATTTTTCTTTAGAAATTGTTGCCTCACTAACACCGGATGAATACTTCATTTTCACGGATAGTCTCAGTTCTATAGAGGCTATTCGCTCCTTGAGGCCGGTAAAGCACACCTCTTATTTTCTTATGAAAATACGAGGTCTTCTAAGTGCTTTATCTTCACGTTCTTTTATTATCACCTTTGTATGGGTCCCTTCTCATTGTTCGATTCCTGACAATGAAAAAGCGGACTCGCTTGCAAGGGTGGGCGCTATGGAAGGCGATATTTATGACCGACAAATCGCCTTCAACGAATTTTTCTATATTTATCGTCAGTTATCACTCGATAGCTGGCAGTATAAATGGAGTAAAGGAGATCTGGGGCGATGGCTACATTCTATCACTCCTAAGGTGTCTAAGAAATGTTGGTTCAGGGGATTGGATGTGGGTCGAGACTTCATTCGTGTGATGTCTCGCCTCATGTCCAATCATTATTCTTTAAACGCTCATTTGTTCCGTGTTGGGCTGGGAGACAGCAATCTCTGTGAATGCGGACAAGGTTACCAGGACGCAGATCACGTTATTTGGTTTTGTGCTGAGCACCGTGGAGTCAGATCTGAGCTTTATGATTCCCTTCGGGCTCGAGGTAGACAACCCAATGTACCGATTCGAGACATTTTGGCTGCACGCGATCTGGAGTTTATGAAACTCATTTATGTGTTTTTGACTAACATTAGCCTTAGATTGTAGTTTGATTAACTTACTTGTTTAGGTTAAATTTTTGAGGATTGTGTGCATCGGTGTGTGATTGTGGTTGTGTGTGTGAGTGTTGTGTGTGTGTGAGTGTTGTGTGTGTGTGAGTGTGTGTGTGTGTGTGTGTGTGTGTGTGTGAGTTCGGGATTTTTTTTTTAAATTGAAAACGTTCAATTATAAAATTGTAATTTGAAATTCTAGATAAAAGAAAACCATTGTTCCTTATGCTTTGTTTAAAATTTCCACCGCAATTTTCCCATCCATAAAATTGTAATTCCTATTAACCTCGAGACGGCCGCGAGTAATCGGTTCCACCCCCTTAACCTTAGTTCTAAGATAACTGATGTATATAAACATGAAAACTTGGCTCTGTAAAGTTGATTCGATTGAGCCTGTACAAATAAATGAATATTTAAAAAAAAAAAAAAGAATCTCATTTGTCAATTCTAACGCTGTCAGTACCGTGATGGAGCTCAGCACTGGGCCAGCCAGCACTTCTAGACTCATGGTATGACTCGAGTGCATGCAACCTAACGCGATAAGAATACAGCGATACTGAATACGTTCCAGTTTGATGATGTGCGACCGAGCCACTGACTGAAAACAAAAACTAACGTATTCTATAATCGACAAAATAGTTGTCCGGTACAACGTTAGAAGATCTAATGGATGCGCTCCCCACCAGGTTCCGGTAATTGTTCGAAGAAAGTTTATCCTTTGCTGGCACTTTCGCTTCAGATACTCAATATGGGATCTACAGTTGTACTTAGAGTCGAACCAGACCCCATGATATTTAAATGACATAGAATGAGTTATCGGTGTACCCCATATTTGAAGCTTCAGTTGTGCAGGGGTATGCTTCTTAGAAAAAACTATCAACTCAGTATTCTCCATAGAGAACTCGATACCTAGCTCTAGGGCCCAAGTAGACAAATTGTGTAAGGTATTCTGTAAGGGCACGTCGACCCCATTGGGCCCCTTGACAGACACTACGCCGTCATCTGCAAGTTGTCTCAACGTACAGTTGTCACTTAGACAACCGTCAACAACCGTCTGGGGGAGACCCATGTAGCTAAATCGTGAAGCTGTAGAGGTTCCATGAGAGAAGCTCATATGTTTCTCTGACAGCAAATTGTACAAAAAATTATTCATTAATGTTGAAAAGACACAAGCGTGGAGTTTATCAGAAGGAATTTCAACAGATACTGAATTAAAAGCCCCCTTGATATTCAAGAAAACAGAAGCCATTTGCTCTTTTTTAGCAAAATCTAACTGAATATCTGTGGAAAGCAACGCGAGACAGTCGTTTGTTCCCTTACCCCTCCAGAAACCATATTGAGTATCTGAAAGCAGGTTGTTCGTCTCTACTCATTTGTCCAGACGGAAAAGGATAATTTTCTACAACAACTTTCGAATACATGATAACATCGCGATGGGTCGATAGGAGTTGTGGTCGGACGCGGGTTTACTAGGTTTTTGAATGGCAATAACTCTCACCCGTATCCAATCATCCAGTACAATGTTTAGTTCCAGGAACTGATTAAACAACTGCAACATGTTCTCTTACCGGCGACTGGGATGTACTTAAGCAAGTTGAACTTGATCCTATCAGTCCCTGGAGCCGTATTGCCACACGAAAGGAGTGCAAGAGAGAGTTCTACCATTGAAAAAGTTTGGCTGATCTCATCTATCGCTGATCACATCATTCGCGAGGAATCATCCGTGCCGGCACAGAATCTGGACAAACTTTTCGCGCAAACTTGAGGATCCATTAGTCCAAGTACTCCTGGCTCTTGTTGTTTGTAGTTCGGTTACGCATTCTTCACGCAGTGCTCCAAAGAGTACTCATCGGCGTCTTGCGCGATAGCCCGTTCACCAGTATTCGCGTTTCTTGGCCTTGATGAGGCTCTTAAGTTCGCATTTGAGAGCCGTGTATACTTCAAAGTGCTCAGGTGCTCCACATCTACGAAAAACTTTAAACGCGTCGGACTTTTTACGGTAAACCTCGATTATAGTCTCCTGTTGGGTCAAAGTTGAATTCGCTAATGAATAAATTTTACTTAGGTACTGAAAGTATGCACTTTCATTCCTAAAGATTACCGACCTAGTGAGCTGAATTTATATGGCATATTTTCTGGGAAAATCGACAAAGATTTTTCATTAAGGCTTTACCGAAAAACATAAACAATGACTTCTACCGTGAATATTTCGTGATACATAACGCACTCATTTAAGCCACCCATTATATCAGATACCAATAATATCAGAGGACTCTCCCTCTTCGATGCTGGATGGATTAATTTGCCTACGTTTTCTGCTAGGTCCTAACGAAAAATCCTTGTCAAATTTACCACTCTCGACTGATTGCCTCAAACAATGACGAATGTGCTTTCTTTTTGATAATATGCAATGGTAGTTCAGGTTCCTACAGAGAATGTCACTTAAACACAAACTCTTTTATTGTAAAGAATGTTGGGATTACGGACGTACCCACAAGGAAACGACGAAGGGCGCGTACGCGCTACCTCACAAAAACCCGCATGGATGAGGTGGTTGGAAAGCTGAATCAGCATACTGCGGACTAAAGATGATCGATTAACCCAGTAAATACAAGAGGGGATCTGCGAGACTAGTTCGTCGTTGCTGAAATTGTCAAGCCCACAGAGCTTCGCGACCTCACTGAAAGTGATATTAGTGAGACCCTCAACACTCATGTACAGTACATTGAGTGTTCTTGTCGTAATGGAGAAAGTTCGAAGCGGAAGGAGGAAAACCGAATTACATACGTAATTCGACGAAAAATGTGTTTGATTGAATTTATTTTCTCATCTCTTTCTTCTTACGTGCTAGAAGACGCTTGCATGTGTCGGTCTCAGGGGAAAGAAATTTACATGACATTTTGGTAGTGTGCAAAGACGAATGGCGGAGTGCTTCAATATGGTACTAGAAGACCCCAAGCGGCTACCAGAATTCATTACTAGAGGGGTTATCAATCGTCTTCCCAAGGACCAAAACACGGCTGATCCACCCAAGCACAGGAGAATAACATGCCTTTCAAGCCTGTACAAAGCCATTGCGATGCAACGATAGAAGGGTTGCCGCAAAAACACGTAAGGGTGCAAATATCAGGTCATCATCGATGCAGTTATTGTAGGTCAGGCTAGTCAGAAAAAGAGATACGCGTACGACTCAGCACCTCACTCGTACCTAATCAAGGTACTGCAGTTGTACAAGGTAGATGGAAGAGTCATCAAGCTATTACAGCATGCAATGGGTATGTAGAGAACACGTCTTCACATAACTTATGGAGCCACGGTTAATGTCCAGAACTCTCAGCATAAGAAGGGGAATTTTCCAAGGCGAACCTTTAGCCCGCTGTGCGATGGCTTGCGATGAATCCCCTCTGCAGAGCACTCAATCAATAAAACTATGCACACTTAGAAATTATGAATTTTACACGAAAGCTTGAATTTATTTTCTCATCTCTTCCAACTCATTCTTATGTGCTGAAGGACGCTTGCATGTGTCGGTCTCAGGGTACAGAAATTTACATGACATTTTGGTAGTGTGTATATTCAGTAACGATATCCGTTAGTTAGTCTTCTTCGGGATAAATTGTCAGATACCGGTAGTTTACGCATTAATGAAGAGAAGGAGATTCGGAATATAGTTGAAGTATCTTGGATTTCGCCAATTGAACAATAATGAATCACCATACAATGATCAGGAAGTAGTTGCAGGAAAAGTTTCTGTCAACCTGCTTAGATCGACCGTTTTCACAGGCATCGATGGAGTCGTGGTCTCCATGCGGATCTTGAGACCCAACCCGGAACCGTCCGTGGATTATTCTGCATTTTATTATCAAGTAATTAGCTTTCTTTTTACTTACTTACTATTACCCTAGAAGTAAGTAATTGCAGAACTACCTTAATTTGGCTTATTGTAATTTAGATCACGAATTAGTCAATTTTGAGTGTTTTTTTAAGTGTAGGAAAGTATAGAAATATTATTATTTATTTTTAAATTTAATGAAACATTTGTTTTGCGCCGGCGTCGTCGGTGAAGTGGTAAGCGAGTCTGATACTTGGACTGTAGAGGGCCTGGGTTCAATCCCAGTCGAGGCCGGTGGGATTTTTATGTGACGAAAAAATCTTTCGTCACGTCTTCCTTAGGAAAGAAAATAAAGTTAAGGCTGAAAGCCACCTGAAAAACAACAGTGAGGTTTTTTTGGTTCCATTTCGGTTTGAATACAAAGATATTTATTATTATCAGGGCTCAGGCAACTTTGTGAATATATCTGCGTGCACTGTGCATGATTAAACCTATAGCACGATATATTGAAATCCAAATCTCCAACCACATAATGCTTTCGTGACAGGATACGGTCACATTTCGACCTTGATGTACAGGTTTGGAATTGTTTAATTTTGACTTTCGTTCGAGATAGCTGTTAGGATCTTCATTTTAAATTGAATTTTTCTCTGTCTGTTCTTATTGAGTCAAAGTTCACTAGTTCTATCGAGAGTGCTCATGTTTATAAGACCGATCCTTCAATCATTGGAAGAATAATAGGATATTGGAAATATCTTGGAATCATTTGAAATTGAAGTCTTGAATTCTTTTTTGTCCCTCGACTTTATCACAAAATTCACTGATTTTTTTTGAACATATCTCTAATCCACTGATTTCTCTGCTGGCTTAGTTATAATTTTGCTGTTTTTTTTTAATTTAGGTACCGAAAATCAGCTTAATTGAATGTAAACCGCCGAGAAATTAGAGCGGGTGAATGTTACCACCATCCGTACTATAGGTGATCTGACTGTTATAGGAAAAAATTATTCCTTATCAGTAACATTTATTTTAATTGGCTGCTGTGATTGACCTTTGAGATGCAACATTTCTTGTCCAGATTTAGACATCAATTAATTCGTCCAACGCCTACTTTTTCCTTTCTTGGAGCAAAGGCTGTGTGAAAGTAAACAGCTTTGCGTGGGTATGCAACGCATAACAAGCTGTAAAAATGATTGTTGTACGCTCTCGCTAAATCGGCGCAAAAGCTATAGCGAACGTGCTTTTTGTGGATGATTTTTTTCATTCCTCATAATGCAATACGATGATGAAGCATGGAATGTGAACATGACGTCGACAGGGATGCGATAATAACAACAAGTAATAATAACATTGGAAGGTATTAAAAGCTCCCTCCTGCGTGGCACTTCATTTATTCTGGTTGTATTTATGAATTTCAGTTCTCGATTTAATTGAATTTAATTTTTATAAAGACCGACCCAGTGGGGTTACAAGAGAGGACCTTCGCAGCCCAGTGTGTGAGCTAATCGGAGATCTGTACGGTTTTACGACAACTACGTGAAACGTTAATAAATATATTTCGCGACCGTGCATGCATTCGAGCAAGACATCATGCTGAAAACGGCGGGAATTCTGGTTAATTATGTGAAACTCAAGCTTCAAGCTTTCCAACTTGACGCAACGAGGGCAAATGCGTGGGTATTAGACAGATGCAAATTATGGAATCCTTACTCCAATATGATTCAACGATTCGACTGAAGTTCGAGTCATTATAAGCTTCATAAAGTTTGAAATGAAATAAAGCTGATATGGCACAAACTTTTTTATTTGAATTATTCAAAAATAACTGGCTTAGCACCATACTAAAAGCGGCTGGATTTATTTCCGGGTTTTTTTTCTAAGATTTGTTCGTTAAGTAAAACTTTCCGACTCCCTGGGCAATATGGTTTGATTGTTCTTGTCACAGAATTATACTAATGCAAAAGTGCTGCAGATATCGAAAGCTTTCATAAATATTAGCAATATATCACTCAGTTGTAGGCAGGCAATAACCTTATTGTGATAAAAAGCTCAACTTTTAAGTAGATCAACTTTTTATGGAAATTGTGTAGCATTTCCTTGAAAAAAGGGTAGTAATACAAATGAAGGGAGTTTTGAGCGTGCAGCCATGTTTTTTGTGCTCTTTTTACGTACCAGAGACATCAATACCATAATATAGTAAAAATGGTATGGTACGTGTATCAGCTGTTCTGCCGCCCCAAATGAAATCCGCCCCTTTACCCAAATCAGCCAGCAAATATAAACGCTTTTTAGTGTTGCTTTGTACCTTAACTTAGAAAAAAAAACAAATTTTGTTATTTTGACAATCTAATTCAGAACAAATATTTTCAGGATATGCTGTATTATGAAAGTGTAGGTAATGTAGCTAAACAATTACATTGAAAAACTAACTTTCGTCAACATTTTAATTGAAATCGATTTGTTATGAGTGGTCGTAGTGTTCCATGGATAAACTTATCTTTGAATTTGACTAGCATATCTCATGCTTAAGATTCATGCGTTAATTAGAATGAGAAGAACAGTTCGCATCTTGCTTCTGACAACAGCGGTTGATTGGTTTTCGGTGTGGTTCACGCAATTTTTCGTTAAGGAAAATTTCTAGACTCCCTGGGCATAGCGTATGATTGTACTTGCCACACAATCACACAAATGCAAAAATGATAATTGGCATCGAAAGCTCTCAATTAATAACTGTGGAAGTGCATTTAGAACACTAGGTTGAGAGCAAGCAATAAGCTAATTGTGAAAGTGATAAGCTTGAAATGCTAAAGAAGAAGAAGATGTGTCGCCAGTTGAAAACCGAAATGCGTAACTCATGATATTTGATTTTATGCCAGTTGTGCAAGCTAAACCTAACGTCCCAGGTAGTGCGTTATTTGGCGCACCACCGTAAAAATACAGCGCAGTACTTTCGACGTAAGGTTTAACGTGCACTACGATAGCATCAGTTTCCAATAGGCTACACAATATTTATACTCGTTGTAAGTGCAAATTGTTTTATCATCTGAGCGAAAATCGATTTTTCCCATTATCTATACGTTAAATCTAAAGTCGGAAGTAGTGCGCTGGAATTGCTCAGTGATCCACTACACAGCGCACTTCTTTCGACGTTAGATTTAGCGTATAGATCTAGAGAAAAATCATTTTTCGCTCAACTGATGTTTCAGCCATCGGCGCAATATTATTATCTGTTATTCTTCCCAAAACCATTGTTGGAATATTCAAGTTGGAGTTTTTTTTTTGTTTTTATCCGCTTGCGCTGGTGATTAAAAACAATAAATTATAAGCTCTAATTATGACTAAAAACAACAATTATAACAATTGAACGTTCATATTTTCTTTATTTATGATGTGCCTTCTCCACACTGATTTTATGACTATCTTACGAGGGACTTGTTTACCTTGTGCAATTCAAACAAGTTTTATTCAAGCGTAACTCATATTTCTCAAGAATAGGACAAATAAAGATAAACTTATCGCGCTCCTCAAAAAATCTTTCTAGTCTTGTGCAAGAAATATTAGTTTTATTTGCGTTTAATGGTAGTTTTAGATAAAACCATTGAAAAAATGGCAAGCGTGGCTATCTGGATTCCCTCGGAATGGTAGGCATTTACATATGTATGCAACAAAACTCTCGTTTTTACAATACTACGAACAAACAATGCTGTTTAAAATACATTTTGAAACTTTAAATGGATTGTAGACACAATTCATTCAAAAACTAACAATTTATCAGCTTTGTCACCATATTGTTAAATTTTCAAGTATATGTTTATTTTTTAAATAAATCAATGTGATAGCTATAATTTAGTGGCGCATTAAAATTTTCAAACTTGTAAGTTATAAAACACCAATGAACGTCACATGAAAAAATTATCAATTGCAGGCAAGAAAAGATATATTTATGGTGAATTTTACAATTAATTTACATTCGTATCCACTTTGGAAAAGAAACATAATATGTATATCGATATTTTTTTTTTCTTAAATAGCGTCCACTCAACTATAAACAAAAAAAAAGTCCCCATTCAGCAGAACGAATCGAAAATGGACTCTTCGAAACATATTTGTGATGGACTGGAACTGTTCTTAAAGAGGAAAATCATAAAACTATCAAAACTTGTGGTAGTTTTATCATAGCTCTAAGCATGTCTTGAATGTCATTACAAGTATTTACCGATAAAACTATCAAGTTCTAAGCGAACCTTGGGAAATAGTCTTGAGAACCTCCTGTAGTATGGGCTTTTTTGAACTTATGAGGGTTTTATCGATGTTATGTAGAATATCGAGTTTTATGCGTGGTTTTATCAAATGAATCTTGAAAACTCCTTCGAGTGTACCTTAAAATTGAATTTGTTACTTGGGTAGTCTTGTTTTCGATATCTTATATTGCAATAACAGCTACCTTTTGTTCATTGACAGCAGACCCGTTGACCGGTCAACTTTAGCTTCAGAAATAAAAGCGAGATACCTAAAGCCTGACTAAAAGTAAATTGATACGCTCCTCGTGCGCCACTAGCACGCCACTAGTGTTGGGAATCGAAAATCTTTAACAGTGGTTTGTTTACACTTCAATAGAGAACAACTGGTGCAAGTTTGATCAAAGTAGTCGATCGGGTTCCGAAATAATGTCAAATGGAACTCGAAAGAAGAAAACATACCGTTCAAAAATATCTGGAAAATCCGGAGTGGTCCGGTTCCAAGCTGGCTAAAGTGCTGAAGATGGCGAAAACAACAGTTTTGTGAGTGCTCAAAACCTACAAGCGAACCCTCAGTGTGGAAAGGAATCAGTGGACCTACGAAAAACCTGGAACCAGGGATCGTCAGGTGCGCAGCAAGATGTTGAGGGGCGTTAACGCCAACCCCGGTCTTTCGATCCGAGATGTTGCCAGAAGGTACAACGCCGACTTTTAAACAAGGGGAACATCCTAGCTAGGGAAGGATACAAGTCGTACAAAGCCAGTAAATATCCAAACCGGCGCATGAAGCAGAATTCCGTGGCGCCCAAGCCTCTTGTAAGACCGTGATTTGACGAAACACAAGGGCTGCACTTTGATCGATGACGAAACGTACGTCAAACTCGATTTTAAGCAGCTTCCCGGTCAACAGTTTTACATCGCGACTGGACGAGGGAATGCACCGGGATGATTCAAGTTCGTGTTTGCTGACAAGTTCGCGAAGAAAGCCATGATTTGGCAAGTGATTTGCAGTTGTGGCCTGAAAATGGAACCATTTGTCGCATCCTCGACGATGACAACTCAAGTTTACATCGAAGAATACCTGAAAAAGCGTGTATTGCCGTTCATCCACAAGCATAGGGGCAAAGTCATCTTTTGGTCCGATTTGGCCAGCTGCCACTACTCCACTACGGTGGTTCTGGAGTGGTATTGTGCCCAAGCTAATAAATCCTCCGAATTACCCGGAATTTCGCCCAATCGAAAAATACTGGGCACAGCAGAAGCGACTTAAACGAAACGGCGGTGTAGTCAAGGACATGTAGCAAATGCGGACAAAATGGAAGAAATGCTCTGATTCCGTGTCCGTTTCCATCTGTAACCATCTATTGCTGTAATTTTGAAGTTTTAATCAAAGTACTGTAAAGCAACCATTCAAAATCTCAAACAGATCAAAAATCTGTTTTTGAATACGGAGGATTTAATTTTCTATTATGCAAATGAAAAAAGAAGAGAAGTACGCAAGTCGCAATCGGGTTAATACATCCAATATGTGCACGTGCATGATTTGCCACCGGAGGACAATGATCTAGCGGTAGAGCTGAGGGAGTACAGGTGCACGTGGTGTTTACATAGCTGTGAGGAATATTTCATGAAACGGAAGGGGCATATCTTCTACGCCGGTAACAAGAGATTTTTTGCCTTTGAAGCGCGAGTAAATTCGACTGTCTTACTAAACAAAGTATTAAATCGGTAATGTTATCAAAAACCCTTTGAAATAACAGCTCCGTAAACCCTACGCAATTGAGCCTCCCAAATAAACCAACTAGATTAAACAACGTATGTTTAATCTTTGATGTAGATGTTAAGATTGGTTCCAAATTAAGGTTAAACTATGACATAAGCACCATTAATACTGTGCATGGGTTTATGTGTTTATTTGAAAACACTTTCTGCCAGGCGTATCAATTTTAAACCTTTTTGTTTTTCTTTGATCGCGTAACAAACGAGGTGGGCTATACCGAACTTCTTGAATTGATGCTGTGAAGTATACCTTCTCGTCGGTTCCGTAATCCTCTATTACTGCTATTACTCTATTACTCTCTAATTTCATTTCATAGAATAAACATTGGGTTGAATGATTTTTCCATGACGGCGCCGGTAGTGAATTGATAAACGAGGTTGCTTCTCACCGCATTCGATCTGGTATCAATTCCAGTCAGCGCCGTTGGAATTTTCTGAGCAAAAAAATTTCTGATCACGTCTTCCTTCGGAAAATAAATGAAGCCGTTGATCCCAGCCCATTTGTTGTTGGGTTCGATATGTTGGGTCTAGGTCATCTTCCTGGCGTTACGAACCAGCCTCAGGCTGAATGTCACGTAAAAAGAACGTAAAACAATGATCGGTTCATGTTTGTGCTGAATTTGATTTAATTTTAACCAAAAATATGTTCAGTGCCGATATGCCAGTTCAAAAATATCCTTCCCTGTGCTGAACTCAGAATTTATATCAAATATTCAGTCTGGACGACGTAGTAGAAGATGGTGTGCATAGTAAATGAATTCATTAACAGTTCTATCTATCTAATACATGAGAAACTCGTAACGTGCGGACTTTCATACCGGGGTACGATTTTCAATAAATCCAGTCAGTTCATCTGTTTTGCTTATGAACCGCTATGCTTATAACCGCTAGTTCTATATGAGTGAGACGTGCACAATGCTTAGGGAGAACTTGCAAGCAATTGGAGGTTGCGAACGAAGCGTGCTTAGGATCATCTTTGGCAATGTATGTGAAAACGGCGTATGGAGGAGAAGAATGAATCGCGAGCTGGATAAACTCTATGGCGAACACAGTATCGGACGGCTACAACAAGCGGCTCATGTTATAAGAATTTTGGGCAAAGATCCAACAAAAATGAAGTTTGTCTCGAATTGGACCGGAAAATGGCGCAGAGGTGTGAAGCTAGTAAGATGGTTAGACCAAATGAAGCATGATCTTTGAAGTGTGTGGCAGAGTTCCGTGGTGAAACATTATTACACAGGTGCGGTCCTAAGGCTAAGGCAATGTAAGTAATAAGAAACTAGTGACTAGAATTATAAACACTTATTATCCATTCATTTGATTGAAAAGCTAGCTCAAGTAAAATAACTGATAAGTTTAATTATGACATTCATGCAAATAGTCTGGGTTTCCTTAAGAAAATTCCATCACAGTTTAATTTGTTAGGAACAAATCAACTTCTTGCCAAATATAATCAAATTTCGGAAGCCTTATTATGATGTAATTTGCAATCGCAAAGCACTTTTAAAAATTTGCTTCAGTCTTCTGAGCATGTTGTGACAAATGAAACAATAACCACTTATGCATGGATTGGTCTGCAAAACTAAGAACTTTGGGATCTGAAAGATTTCTTCGAAGAACAGCAAGCTTTTTTCTGAACGTCATCTGAGAAAGCGTGTACTAATGCGTCTGATTCTTCCTTTTGCTAGTTTGGTCTTGTAAACATGGTATAATAAAGTATAATTATTATTACACATTGAAGACTCGACAGCGCAAAGATTTTCAATGCCAATCATTAATATTCATGATCTTCGTTCTAGTTTTATATTCAATTAAGACCGTAGCATCTCTTTTTTAACATGCTTGAGTCAGAAAAAAAGGTTTGTGTGTTCTGCTACTTGTGTTCATTCAATTTACTTTATAGTGACACTCACTTCTATAAAAACGTTGCATCGTTTGCTCTACATGGTGAGAGGGTTTCGAACAATGCCCGACGCCGGCCCTGATGACTCTAAATGTGAAAGAGATATTATTTATTTTTCCTATGTGGCACTTGTGTGTCGTCGGCAAGTCACTCTATGGACATGGGCATAATGGATATATCGAAACCAACAGCTCACCACATACTTTGCCACCCAGCTAGTTGGAGCAAATGCGGTAATCATTTGGAACGATTTCTACGGAATATAACCAAAGCGCCATCAAAACTATGTTAAAAATCAATTTCTATCAGCTTAATAATCTATAAAAGTCACGTATATCAATAATTTTTAAGGAATTATGAGTATGAGTTTTTGCTGCTTGCGAGCGGTATATATAGAGAATAAAATCGATTTTTTTCCTTTTGACCTGACGACTGTCTGCGGCATCTTTCGTTGGAAAAATGGGAAAAGAATTCAGATGATGTGATAGATAGGAGGAGTGCTGCAGCAGCTTATGGATTCCCACTAATTCCCGAACCGAAAATAATCCGTTGCAGACCATTAGCTGCATTGCCGCCTGCATTTTTGTATATGAGTCACATAATTTCCGAGCCTGAATTTCAGTGGTTCGTCGTACGGTAAACCATCAATCTATCGACTGAAGAGGTCCTATCAGTTGGAGGAAAAAGTCGTCGAACCGGTATGCTGTCATAACACCTTGCACTAATGGGCTTTTTGTATGGTTCTGTTCATATGCGCTTCCAATGCTTGGTGTTGCTTGGTGGGAAATTCAGCTTGTTTTCCATGCCCACCTGTGTTAAAATGCCTAATGTATGCGCATTCATGTAAATATATACGATCTATGGATGTACATTTAATGAAAGATTCAAGTTCCTCGTCTATGGCCAAGTGAAACAGACATTTCTTGGATAGATGAATTAGATGCGCGGTTTGAACTAGCGTTGGTTGCAGTCAGTTACAGTCTTGTTTGGTGCAAGAAAAGATAGCAGAAACGCCTACGAGTGAAAAATAAACACCAATTAAAACGCGTTTTATTCTGTAAAATCCATCCCACTTTTCAGTTTTCGCGAATGGCAGCAAACGACGCCGACGACGAAAACGACTACGTAGCAAAATGCGGGAAGGGGGTGCAGCATGTGAAACTGGCAACCTAGAGTTGCGCGATGCAAACGAAAGTTTAAAATGTCTGTTTTACCTACCTCCACTACATAGGTATGCGACGTTGTGATATGCGAAACAAGTAGGAGTAAATAAGGTAAACAGCGAAAACAGATCCGACTTTCCATCAGCTTCGCGAACAATGTTTTACATGCCTTCTGAATAAGCTTTGCTCGTCCAATGAACGGCTGACACGCGACAGGGGTCAAGCCCTCTACGCGAATCAGTCTGTCAGAGTTTTCTACGGGGGATGCCCGAGTGCGATATAACTGAAAGCGCGTGCTATGATGCACGCAGTGCTAGGTAACATGCGAAAATTTCACGCAGCCATGCTCAGTAAATTTCACGTTGATTTAACACGTACGTCACAATTAATTAAATATTGTGAATAACCAGCCATACTTTTGTTTGTTGTTAATAAAAGAAACAGCTATGTTATGGATTCCGAAACATTGAATGAGTTAAAGATTTTCTTGTAATCAACAACATTTATATTCAAAATTTCGATCTTTCGACAGCACCACAATTGTAAATTTTGATGCTTAGGAAAAACGCAATTCAAACAGACTTATTCGTTATTTCAAACGTAGTAAGACGTCGTCTAGCACGGTAGGTGGTGTCAACTATCCTACCCGATTTCTCGCTGCTACGTCTGAGGGAGCAGAAAACTCGACAGGTGTAAGGCAATCTAAACATAACATAAAATATCCAAACTAGAAAATGTAGTGCTTTTAGACATGAAACAGTGAATATCAATCGGCCCATCCTTTTTCCAGAAGGTTTCAAGGAGTTATTTGTTCAAACACAACCCGCTGAAAACCAAACAACTAGTTTGGGTTTCGGGGTTTGTCTAGTTATGCAAAATATTCAAATTTCTCCTGGTTCGGCAGATCTTCAAAGAACTGTTGCATTTGGCAAAAAAGGCAATTTTTTTAACATCTCAAGCGTATGAAGGTAACCTCATGAAGAAATGGTTGTTGCCATGCTTATATCATAAGGAGAAAACAAAGAGTGCTGAAAGAAATTAAGGCATCAGTCACAGAGATTGACGTAGGCGGTAGTTTTAACGAAATCAATTATAAACAGATAAAACTCAGATAATAGCTTCTCGGTTTTTCGCCCACACCTTTCTCCCTGTCATTATTTTACCGACCCGATACGAAAAACCGGCAATTAAATAAAGACGAAATGTTTAACACTTTTCTACTCTTGCGGGAATGGATTCTGGTGGCGACGTAACGTGTTAGATTGGAGGATAAATATCTCCTTGGTCAGTAGTTTGATAGGCAAAGCCATTCATAGAGATGAGCTGTGTTGTAATAGTGAGAGCGCATACGTTTTGAGATGGTGCAGCAACCAACGCAGCATTCTTTGAAGACTATAAAAATGCATTTATCTTGTCCAAAATGTCACGAACAGAAAGACCTGCTTATAGAGTGCCCACGCATTGTAAACAAACTGTGCTGTTATTTGGAGCATATATGTGTCCATCTAACGAGGTAACATTGATTCATCTTTCAGTCGGATGTTTAAAACATAATTCCCGCGGGCAAGGTCATTTTTAGACACGCCACAGCCATCAGAATACGATCATCTCCAGTTGGCCCACGCACTGCGTCGAAGAGGGCATCAGCTTTCTCTTCAGTTTTTTTTGCTACCAAAACGCATTCCATTTTGAAGTTTTTTTTCTCAAGATTATTTACAGCTAGTTCGGTGTTTTATTATTATATGACTCAATTTGTTGGTCAGTCAAAAGAGGAAAACTAAAGAAACATAGGTGAAGCAACTATTGGAATATTTGATGAACTCTTTACTAATATAATTCAAGAAAAGGAATCTTCCCGAGGACACTTAATCTTTCCCAAGATTGGTTTATTAGCAAGGAAGTTTACATCAATAAGTATTTTTAGGTACCATTTATGTCACTTCTCGCTTTGTTTCAGTGCGCAATGTCAACAGTTTTTGTTGGGATTAAAAATGCCATTAACTTATGGATGCAATGGAATGTTTTATGATTGAGGGTTCTTATGCAGATTTAAACACTTGAGAATGATCGATTGCTATTATGTTGAGATCCCACTCGATCAAAGCTAATCTTAGCAATGCATATTACATCTTAGGTCATACTTTAATTGAGATTTGACATAGTTCACTATAAAAATAAACACATTACAACAAAATATGCAATATCGTCGTATTTCGTGGCATAATAATTTATAGACAATTTTTATAGATTCATGATGTGATGTTAGCCGAGTGTAGTTCGTACCCGTATGTAATGTAAACCCACCAACAGTGCACAGTGCAAGCTCTAGCTGCAGATTACATAGAAGCCAGACGGATGATTTGTTGTAACAGGGTGAATCAATTTAATAGAAAACTGACGTGATGTAGTGGTAAGCGTTGTTGTCCCTCACCGTGTTCTGGTATCAATTCCAATCGGCATCGTTGTGATTTACTGAGACGAAGAATCTCTGATCACGTTTTCCTTCCGAACCCACGTCCCACGTCCATGTGTTGATGGGCTCGATATGCAGGGTTCAGGATGTCTTCCTGGCGTGACGAATCAGCCCCAGGCTGAAAACTATTGCATTATCATTTCGTAATTTTGATGGCACAAATCTAATTATCCATAAACATTTCACGCAGAAAATTTGAATGTCTTATATGCTGCAGTGCAGCGGATATGTAATGAAAGTTTGGCACGTGAAATCTTTACAGTTTCTTAGATTTGTGTCTCTATAAACTCGGAATTACCACCCAAAACAATCATGATAGCAGCCACTTGAGTTACTCAAGGGATTTGGCGCTCCGATTCAATGTATCTGTTTTATGTTCTATTTTTTTACATATTTTAATTCAATAAAGTTGCACTAAGTGTCTGTTTGATACGAAGCAAACACACTTTTAAGTATTATGATTATTAGAGTCTAGAAAATAGATAGAAAATTAACCGCGATAAAAAGACAGATTTTAGATTAATCCTTTGCATAAAATTTCGTTTTTAAATAACACGACCAAGTAAATATCGTATTAGACAATCACTAAGCTCCTTATTCTAGGCGAAGGTGTAATGAAAAATATGTCAATGTGTTCTTCGCAATACAGTATGGTGAAAATTCCCTAGAACAAAAATCTGGATAAAAATTATCCATTGTTGGGATATCTCTCCGCAAAAAACTAAGTATTCAATTGCTATATACCATCAGAAATAGTCAAAAACTTGCTAAAAAATTGGATGTTTATATATTGAGCTTTGCTACGCAAGTTATTGTTAGTAGTTTAATGGCTTCGTCCTTGAGAAACAAATATAAAATGTCTGAAAATAACAAGGAAAAACCTTGAAATAGACAGGAAGTAGTTCCAAAGTATGACTGAAAAGTCGTCGAAATTTTGAGCGTGGAGGAAAAGTAATTTGTATTTTGGTGACTAGATCTATATTGTTTGTTGAATAAATTCTACAAGAGTGACATATTTATTCACTAAAAATCATAATTAATCAATGTACTTAGCCCCTATGCATGTTTATTAGGTGTGTTCTGGTGAAAAGGCCATTATAATGTTTTTGACGATCTCTACCGTCATCTTGCTTTTAGCAAGCAAAGTGCATGACATATTCCAACAAAACATAACTTTTAAGATATTCCCAAGTAACATTGCCAAAACCATCCAGCTTTATTATCCAGTTTTATCAAAGTTTTACGAAAGACACTAGAAATCAATTTGGTTTTATTATGGCACCAAGAGGTGCCAATAGGTTTCATATTTAAGTCAGATTTATGAGAACCTACACAGCTTGTTTACAACGATCTTAAAACATTGTTTTCTCAAATTCGTTTTACTCCTATCAAAGGTTTTATTTCGATTTTATGAACTCGTAAAATGCTGTTTTGGAATGCCGTTCTACGACTCATTCATATTATCTTATCTTAGAAAACGCATTAAACGGCCAAATAGTTTTATAGTAGTCATTGCAAAGATAAATTGGCTTTTCAAATCGCCATATTGAAATATAAGAAGTAATTGAAAGGTGGAAAAACAAATGCACCAAATTTTAAATATACTACAAATGAACTGTAGATCGGTGACCAATTTTGGCATTCTTTTAGATAATTTTATTGAATTCGTCCAATTTTCAGGAAATTCATGATTAATATATCGAATATAGTTGTATTAATTTTGTTTTTGTTGTAGTAAAGATTGGACTCGGAAAAAAATGCGACACTTTATTTTAAGTGTAACTTTTTATCGCGTGGGTAAAAATTAATGAAATTTTAAGTAACACCAGTTTAGAGTGTTATGTTTATGTGTGCAAAATTTTATTTGTCAAGTAGTTATTTTATTTGTCAAGTAGTTTTCAAGATGCATTCGAAACAAGAAGAGCTACGCCAGCAAATCATTACGCCAAGCTTGTAATGGATTGGTACGAAGCGAAGGGCGTTAATGTGGTCCCGAAGGAGGCGAACCCGCCGAATACACCAGAACTTCGTCCGATCGAAAAGTTTTGGGCGATAATGAAGAAAAAGTTGAAGAAAAACGGAAAAACATTCAAAACCGATGAAGCTTTGAAGAAAAACTGGGAGAAATTGTGTAAGGAAGATGGACAAAGCCTCGCCCAAGATCGCATGAGCAGTGTTAAGAGAAAAGTACGAGCATTCAGCTTGGGGGAGAAAATTCAATAAATTAATTATGCCAAAACATAGTAAATATATAGTTATTTAATCCCTGAAAATTTGAGAAGTATCCGATTTAAAATGAATTTTTGGTGATCATTTTTGTGTGTCTCATTTATTCCGAGTCCAGTCTTTATCACACCCCATCACCTCACACTTAAGCATTTGGAGAAGCCTTTATACAGACTATTATACTCTTCTTTTTTTAATAAACAAGCACTTGTTTACTCATCCACTTTGACAGCTGATTTCACGGTTGTAAATAATAAGCAATTTGATCTTACATGTACAGCCTGCTACGTTTGTAATAGTAATAACTTGCGGGGCGAAGTCAATCAGGAGCATTTCCAGTCAGAATGGTCTGATAGTATGTTAAATTTTAAACGACTTTTTTTATTTGAATGAAATTTTCACCAAGCATTTGACAAAGAAGCTTGAGTATTTTTCAACAGCAGAAAGATTTTTTTTTTGAGTCAATACTAATAGGGTTGTTTAAGAATATAAAAGATCTACATGTAAAATGGAGCTGAAATCCATAATTTTACCAATTTTAATGCACAGAAAATATTTTATAAAAGTGCGATAGCATTTGAAAAAAACACCAGTCATACACCTGGTCATAGTGAACTGCCTCCTAATCTATTGAACTGCCACTTGAACACTAATTCAATGAACTTATTTTAATTGATTTGAAAATCGAGATGAATGGTCTATGTGATCGATAAAAATGTTTTTGTGCCCACAAAATAAATCTCATTCAACGATGTATAACAACCGACATTTATGTTTTGATTAAACAATCCAATGGCTTAATCGGACGTTTGCATTTTAGCATAAACCTTAATTTAAAAATTGTAGCTCGGAAAAAAATGGTGCATAAAAGAACTGTTTCACAACAAGTTGTAGTGGATAATGAACCTTATTAAAAAAAAAAATTAATAAATACCGAGGAAAAACATTTTTATTGTCCACAAAATTTAACTCAAATCCTCCTCTTTTTTATTCTTTATATCTTGTGAAAAAACCATAAGTTATTAGAAGAAATTTCGGCTTTGGCAAGTTTTAACCTATTATCGTCAGGGAAGTAAATGAAGCCGTAGAGGTTTTTTTTGCGAAACGGGTATCTGGATCATGAAGTACCTTCATGCAAAATCGCAGTTCTGAAGGGCTATATTGTCCCATGACAATAAGATCTGCAGGATCTTACTTAAATTATAAAAAATCCGTTTTTTAGAGTTGTTGTCGCTTACAACCCTCTAACGTAGCGTAGTTCTTTAGCCATGACATGGCTTTCTTAGCATTATCGAGAATTGTAATACCTTTCTTTATTTGTTCGAACCTTTTGATGTAAAAAGAGGGACCTTATGATTTTTTTTAAAATGAGTTGAGTTATTTCGTTGAGTTGAGTTAGAACGTTTTTGTTTACGTTATAATTGCTTTTAATTTGAAATAAATGCGTTTTTCGTTTGCAGGTTTCCTCAGTTCTTATTGCCAGTGGTGTCTGAGTACTGATTATTTTCGTGATTGTCAACGTAAGTTTGACAGAAAACACACGGAAAAACTGTCAAATCCACGTAAACGCAAACGCAAACGCAAACGCTCCGTATCTATTAACTATTAAAAACCAACTGTTTGGCAAAGCTAATGGTTTTGTTCAAAATGGGTATGACATTCATGAATGTTAATTTGTCTCTAACTTTCTGGTACAACAACTAGTGAAGACAAACAATAAAGCGTATAGAACAAAGTATATTTTAGATTGATATGAAAATACGTTAATAAAATAGCAGCTTCTGATACATTGCGTATGGCGTTTTTTTACAGCAAGAGAGTGACCTATTGACACTAATTCACCGTTCTCTATATTGCACACGAATTGTTTTCCCACTTAATATGTTTCCCATTTACAGGCATTTTTTTCGATTCAAAAGCAGTAGTGTGGGAAGAATAAACTTCAAAAAAATTATTTACAGCTCAACAGCAACCCCAAAATTTCTTTTGAGCAGTATTATTAGGAGAACTTCGTATTCCATTCGACCATTTTGTTTAGCTTCCGTGGTGATCTTGTTTATGCTTATATTATATTTTCTTTGACACTTCGGCATTTCGACTCGCGCCACATATACAAGGACCACGACCCTCCCCTCGTCCCACCCCTTTCACATACATCAACCATCCAGCCATGGAATCACGATATGACATCATACAAATTATAAGCAACGTGTTATTGAGGTGACGTCATCTGCGATTTTGTTCCGTGGTTTTTGTGCTGCCTTATGTGCGTGATTAGCAGCCCTTGATTTTTGTTGTTATGACATTTCTCGAAACAATTATTTTTTCGAGACTAAAATACGGAACAAAACCATATTATGCAGAGAAAAACTTATGCAATTCCAAATTGCTTCAACACATCAGCATGCAACAATATTTCCTTCTTTGCACTGGCTAAGAGGTAAATGAATTATAAATTATTTTGACGGTCCTTGTTATGAATAACTTTTACATCGTTTTGCAGGATTTTCTTCACGTTTGCCCGATAACGTTCAATTAGGCGGAGCTGCGGACAGTTTGGTGGGTTGATGTCCTTTTCCACGTAATGGTTTCTTTCAACCATTCAATCGTCGAACGAGCATAGTGGCAGATGCCAAATCCGGCTAGAATAGTGAGAGCTTATAACTCAATCATTTATCGATTTCTACATTATTTAGTTGGAAATTTTCACGAATATCAATTATTATCAAAACATATTCAACAATTGTAAACTATTGAAATTTATGTAAATAAAAGGTGATGTCTTAAAATTAGGGATTGCAGACTTAATTCACTAAATGCCCAACATTTTGCTTACACAGACGCCAAAGTTCGCTCCCTAAGTAACCAATCGTAGCCATCAACTTCATTAGTTCGTTACTCTTGGAGCAGTTGGACGATGGCCAGTTACCAGCTGCTTGTATAACGGTAACAGCTGCTTCTGTAGCTGTTCTGACGTTTTGCGTACTTGTATCGGTGTGCGAGAGCGTTTTAAATGTTTGAAACTACTACAAAAAGAAGGATAACACTTATGCAAACAATATATTGATTTGTCTGAATCAAAGGGCCATTGATTCCAAATTTAACAAATAAATTCCGTATCGTTTTATTCCATCCTCCAGTAACATGAACTATACTCGTTTTCAATTTTTTTTTGTTTTAACCGAAGCATACTGTGATGATCATATGGCAGCAACAAGTATTCCACTTATACCAGTTGATTTGACGTTTTTTAAAAACTATTAAAATGGAATGAGTAGAAACAAATAAAATCGAGCTGCCTTTTCAACAACAAAATTTTTCACTTTTCGCGTCATTAAATTGTTTTAAGTTGTCCTTCCGTTCTGTGATGCTACGCTGTTAAGAACTCAATTTGTTTTGGATATTTTGTTACCAAACAAAATTTCCCTCAACACTAGAACCTTTTTCTTAGATATTATTTACTGCTAAATGAATCAGAAGAGCAGAGAATCGAACAAGGCAGAACAACAAAAGCCAACCACGATATCACAGTAAAGTTTAAAAGCTGTGGCCATTTGGCCGTATGCTGGTTTTCACAGCAGCCAATAGGTCTTATGAAGGTTCTCAAATGGTCATAGCATCTTTCACAAGAAAATTTTCAAAATCTTTATGGTCTTATAAAGGTTTTAAGGTTTTATTAACTTGTTTTCACAACCGTCGATAGACTTTGTCTTTGGCCACTTTGTACAAATTTCGGCTATAAAGAAGCATAGAGGAGTTTGTAGACAAAACAGTTTTGAATGTAGTTTTATCAACAAAGCTGGGAGGAGTGCTATACGGCTGGAATAAAAATTGATTGGATGAATTTTAGGGGGTATTTTTGTCTTTATGTACTCAGCTATGACCTTTTCTATTCATTACATAGTAAAATGTTGTTATAGGTTAAAAATTTCGATGGAAATATATGCATTTTTGGTTGTACTGCATTCAAATGGCTGATCTGAACAAAACGCCATACTCGTAGAAAATAAGGATGTTGGGATATATTTAAAACTGCTTTCTTCGCTGTTTTGATCAGCTACATCTCGGATTTGGACACAAAATGGTTTGTGGTTGGCTCAGAAATTCTCGATTCGACGCAGTTGGGGAACGTTTGGAGGTCTCACATACTTCGGTGCAACAGTTATGTTCAGACGGTCCGTCTCTTCCAACCTTTTGGCGTAATGGACCGATTCAAGGTCAAGCTCAAACACCACATCCTTTCCCTCATGGAGATTCCGGATGAAAACGAACACTTCCGGCAGGCATTTGGGATTGTAAATCTCCGCATTCAGAGCAAATCTCGAGGAAAAGAAAAGTGACCTCTACAACCTTTCCCAATGATGATGATGATGGTGAGCTACAGAAAAGCCTTCTTCGGGAACTCGGTGTGGTAGATATACTTGACCTCTCTGCACCTTTAGAGTTATATCTGATATCTCTGTTTCTCCTGCCAGCCATTTCCGTCCAGGGACATCGTCTATTACTACAACTGCATCGTGCTTCACCGAGATAATCTCCTTGACAATTGTCTGCAGCCCGATTCCACCGTCCCCTCGGATTTGCACTTCAGTTTTCCGATCGCACAGGGCCAACCAGTCTTACTTTCGTCCGGCAAGATGATGATCTTGTAGAACCCGGATATATTTTTTTCGCCCCAGGGGTGTAGGTGGCAGTAAAAACATATTACCGAACGGGTTATTTTTTGCTGATTTAACCTTTCCGCAGAATAACTGATATCACTGTCCAAGTTTGACCGTAAACAATAGGAGTGCTATGATTGGTGAAATACAGGTGGATTCAACATCAGGAAGCAGGAAAATCAGATAAACTAGCGCCGTAAACTTTCTATTATTCTTTAATGCAGACCTTACTCCATGAGAAACGAAGAAACCTGTAATCAAATCCAGCACACAGGAAACAATTCTGGTTTTTAATTCTGAAGTAAATTTTGGTGTATTTCATTCCACATGAAGCAGCAACTTGCAAGAAAAATTGCTAGGGAAGGCGGGAAATTGCACACAGCATTTAAGACTAGGTATGAAATCTCGCATAACATTTGAAAAAAGTCTTTCCTCATTGATCAATTCTTTTTTTTTCTGGATTATCGAGATTTTCAGCCTCGGGCTGGTTCATCTCCCGTCGTAGTCACTCAAATACCTC
This sequence comes from Aedes koreicus, assembly GCA_024533555.2. Classification (NCBI taxonomy): domain Eukaryota; kingdom Metazoa; phylum Arthropoda; class Insecta; order Diptera; family Culicidae; genus Aedes; species Aedes koreicus. The sequence goes on from JAHHFK020004959.1 coordinate 178,606, forward strand.
TTTTGGGTATTTTCGTAATTTGTCCGGGGGTGAGATTCGAACTCGTGACTTTGGCGTGAGAGGTATGGATGTTAACCACTACGCCGGGGTCGCCCCCTCATTGATCAATTCTTTTCATCGACTTGGTTTATTAATGCTTAACAATTGAATTTGAGGCTTTGAATACAGCTTAAGTCGAGAGAAGACGTTGTTAACTTGCGCATTTTAACTATTAAATCTATGGAAAAAGCATTTTCAGCCACGTTATTTATAGAAGAGAACTTGTATATTTTGTGAAATTCCAATTATGTGTACGATATTCTTCAGAAATGTACACTACTTTTTCGAGCTGTACATTACCTTATTTAATCAATTTCAATACTCTTTAATCTAATCCCAAAACCATAGAGAATGTTTTTATCCCTAAAAAACCCTTAAGTTAAACAGTGCTTGCAACCTACCCACCCCCATAGTGATTATTTTGTATCAGCCGGAGTTGCAAAATCTTAGAATACTTCATCGTGTAACTTCGTCAAGATACAATATTTATCAAATCATACCATTAGATATCTATTTTAACGATGGCTTTTACGTGTGAAATGCATTATCTCTTTCTGATGCGTGCAATTCAAAGTAATTAATAAAGGCAAAGTTGTATGAGTATTGAATTTTTTTGTAAATCTCCAAGAAGTTATATGATGCGGCTGATACAATTTGTAAACACTTAGAAATTATGAATTTTACACGAGGCGTAATTCATGTTTGTAAAAAGTCGGGAAACGTAAAGAGAGATTTCGTGTAAAATTATGTCTCCTGAAACTGACACACACGCAATTCGACGAAAGCTGTGTTTGATTGAATTTATTTTCTCATCTCTTTCAACTTATTCTTATGTGCTAAAGGACGCTTGCATGTGTCGGTTTCAGGGGACAGAAATTTACATGACATTTTGGTAGTGTGTAGATTATATATATATATTCAACCCACATAAATTGTGCAGTTTCAATAGAGTATGATTCACGCATCTTGCCATGCTGTTTACAAATAAATATTTAAAGAAAAGAAAAAAATGTTCAAGACATATGCTGCATGATGATTTACGATCTCTATCTTCGTGTAAGATCAACGAGTGGAGATAATTTTCGATCTTTCTGACCTAATATCAATTAAACGGCACCACGGATCGCCCTAGACCTAATTTGGTAGCGTATGCTGTTCGTTTTTGGTTCAAGTTGTAGAACACCAAAACGTCTTAATTTCCTTCTTTGGGAGCGCAAGGGTAAGGCCACCATAAAACTCAGAAATAGTGCGGCAAGATATCTTCATACCATACACATATGATGACTGTTTGGTCACCAAAAAGGCCCCATGCCCCGCATTTCTAGGAACGGTTTTAAAACGAAACGATTAGTGGAAGCATTTTCAATTAATTTGATGACCTTAATGATAAATTAAATAGGTTTCAGCACCCTCAAAAATGAATATGAAGTTTCTTTCAAAAAAAGCCCGTTAGGTTAAATACAACACCCCGAAGTGGTGTCGTTTAGTCCATTCGTGCATAAGAAAGGTCGAAATGTGAAAGGGTAGATTCCTCTGATGTGGTTGGAGCAGATGCAATCTAATAAATTCATTATGCGATCAACGCACGTGTGTCGATGTGGACACACAATCATAATTGGAAAAGTGTTCAAGCAGCTGCATTATTTTCGGTTTATTAGACTCTTCATGTTTTGAAATGTGATTGAAAACAGTTTTATTCTTCACAACGAGAAAATTTGCCTCCATCCAGAGGAATAATATTCTAGTAGTTGCTGTGGTTGCTAGTGTGCGTTGCTGTAGTTTAAGTATAGTAGTCTCCTGTAAACTACCATGCGCCTTCATCGTCTTCATGCACGTGTGGTTTATAGGGTAACTGTTCCCATATAAATCTTATGTTCCTATATTCATCCAGCGTTGAATCGCGAGATTAAAGAGTAAGTAGATAGTTTTCTTTTCGTTATAATGTTTGCTTACGTTTAATAACAAAGACAAACATCATCTTTGTCAATCACAAAGGAAGGGGGGTCTGAAAATCACAAATATGAGAACACGTTGTTCATTGTCCATCCCTTATATCTCAAAAAGCTTAGTGAGCAAAAACTAAAGACATTCATTCTTAGCGTTTCAAGCTTATTGCTTACTCTCAACTTAGTGTTTTTAATGCACTTCCACAGTTATTAATTAAGAGCTTTCGATGCCAGGTACCATTTTTGCATTAGTATGATTGTGTGGCAAGTACAATTATATCCTATGCCCAGGGAGTCGAGAAATTTTCCTTAACGAAAAATTCCAAGACCAGACCGGGAATCGAACCCAGCCACCTCCATCATGGTGTTGCTAAGGGAGGACATAGCATTGCTGAAAAGAATTAGCTCAAAAACTCAAATACGTACATCGACAATTTTTGATGTCTTATGTAAAGAAGTCCAATCTTTCAAGAAAAAAAAAGCAAAACGAGGGGATTATTTTTCCCAGGACAATAGCAACCATGAAGAACGGATAAAATGTTTTCATAACAAATGTCGCAATGTACGAGCATTTTCATATTTTTCCTAAAATTTTAATTAATTTTTTTTTTTAATAATCGATCAAAATCACTGATTTTTGGATATAATATGTGAAAAAGTCAAATGCTTGGAAAAAAATATTATCAGCTATAGCTAGCGTATTTCGTCTACAAACCATCAGAGCAAAAAAAAAAACAAATGTACCTATTTGATATTTTCAAATTGATACTGATTCTTAAACACCAGTTTTAATATATAAACATAAACAACATTTAGTTTTCTTTTTTTTTGCAATTTTTAAATTAACAATCGGTTGAGTGGTCCGAGAGATAAAAATAAAAAAAAGTCATTTTTCCAAAATTAACATTTGTTGAGAAAAAAAATACGGGTAACGGGTACATATGTACAGCATTTATACTGGGCCGATTTCACACAACAAAAAGTGACAGCTTTTATTTGTGTCATATGCAAAATGATTTTGGTCTTCTATATATATATATATTTACTTTTTTCTATGTATAGTAAATATATATTTATTTATATATAAATGTGTATACATTGTTTTGATGGTGTTTTTTGTTTACTCAAAACTATATTTAACAACATTTACTTGGAGGGATCAACCCCAACATCGGTTCTGCGGCTCAGGAGTTAAGTTTTAATATTTTTTTTTATTATTCTCGATTTTTTGTCAAGTTCATTTAGGAAAGGGCTACTCTAATGACGATAAAAAAGCAGGCGATAAGTAACGATCCTACAACATTCTGAGAGATCATAAAACATAAAGATATAAACAAACATGTCGTAGAAAATAGAGCGTTCTGAACAAAATCATTCTTGAAGAAGAAACTAGCGTTGTCCATACACAAAATAACAAAAACAACAACAAAAAATGAACAACGTAATTGAAAAAATATGTCGGTCTCAAAGCAGTGAAATAAATGATTTAAGCTCCCAATTCGCATATCTATAGAAATATTGGTCGTTGCTTAGTCTTCTTGTTTTTATTTTAGCATTTGGAGATTATTGCTTTCACAATTAGTTTTTTGATTGCTCTCAACTTAGGCTCAGACTGAGCTAATGGAGCAACCGACTGAGCTAAGGGAGGGTACGGTCTTTGCTTCTATTATTCGTTTTGTCTTTTATAAATTATTTTATGTCATTTCTGGTCATATTTGAAAACAGAGCAAGTTCAAAATAAAAAACAATAATTAAATTGCTTTCATCATTTGAGGCAAAATTTCAAAAAGATGGTTTGTACAGAGAATGAGAAAATTTTTACGCACTGTTTCGATATGAACAAAACTGCTTATATGATAGTAAACAGCCATAATAGAACACTAGTTATTTATATAAATGGTTTCACAATTAACTCGTATGCAATATACAAGAATTTTTTCCTGAAACAAATTTCAAAATTTACAATCTTCAACTGAATAATTTTCGTTTTCCAACTGAATCAAATTCGAATAAACTGTCAGTTAATTTCAGGAACTGTGTAGAATACTATATTAATATGTTTTTAATAATAAAGAGCACATAACAGTTACCATGCCGTGATGAAACGAAATCTTTTATTTTAAATTTCGCTCACTGCTCAATTGAGTGCATAGTATTTTTTGAAAAATTTATGGAATTCGCAGAAGAATAGTGTAGATTGTAGGTATTGTATTGTACTGCTCAGTACTCCTATTACCGATAGAACTCTACAACAACAAGCGTAAAATAAACTGGAAGTAATAATTTATCAAATTCCGGATAGTTACATTTAATTCAGAGAAAGTCGATTGTTTTTTCATTAAGTTTGTATTCAAAATTTCTGTTGATGTTTCAGTTTAAAGCTGTGAAATCCTCACTAGACGGAAACGAGTTTACTCTAGATCTGTACATCGAACACAGTGTCAGAAGAAGTTCACTTTCGTCACACGATGATGTGCTATAATGCGCACTACTTCTGACACTAAGTACAACGTACAGATCGAGTTTAGTCTACTTTCGCTAGTCGAATTTTCCAGCTTCAAACTGAAACAACAATAACTTCTGGCAAAGTGAAAGATTTACAGGGCCATTCATTCCACATAGTTATAGTGAAAAGGATTGTATTTCAAAGTAGGTGAGAAAAGAACACTCTATAAGCCGATTTCTATGAATAATTCATAATTCTTTTTACACAGACAAACACTGTGAACGGTATATTGTCTCATTCCTAAATATTTAGCTCTCTGTTGTGTTGATTTCCTGCTTTTATGAGTTTATCAAACTGCCAAGAGAGTTACTTCCCCTAATACTTTCATTGGGGACTGATCACGTTCCGTGTCATAAAAGTACAGTAGATGTTCATTTTTATCTACCTTCAGAATTGTTGCAAACAAATACCGTCTCAAAGTATTTGTCATGTCTGAAAACCGGTGCCTCACTTTCCTCAACTTCAGGTAGAGAAGACAAAAAAATACACAATTATAAAAGGTGTTTCGAGCATGACCTGGACCAGAAACAAAACCGGAACACCAAAGAAGATCTGCAAGAGAGCACGCAAATTAATCCTCCGGGATTTTGTCAGGCAAATTGAATTATAATGTGGAAAATCGCTTTCACCACCTCAGGAGCAGTGAACCACAGTACAGTTGTTCGATAATTCCCTCGGGAGTAGAGAAGCATTCAACATATCGTTTTCCTACTTTCAGATCTTCGCCACCGGTCCAACAGGCCATTAGATTTCCATAGAGCTCGACTGTCAGTTTAAGTATGATTAATTTAAAATATGACGAGAGTGCGGCTGAGTTGTAAGTGAGGAAATCTGTGAGGTGCCCTTTTCTGAAAAGACAGAAGGCGCGCAAAAGAATGTCTGCGGTTTAGGAGTAACAGTCAGTCAATTTGTTTATGAGATGATGATGTTGGGTGATAATTTTTCCCTTTTCACGTGCTTTTCGCTTCTGCTATAGCCGTTTAAATCTTTCGCACTAAAAGTACAATAGATGCACCCATCACCAGGAAAGGTAATAACTTAATCTCTGGAAGCTGTGGTGATGTTTCTATTTATTATAATAAATAACCTGACGATGGCGTTTTGCCTTTACTAGCTTTTAGTCTATAGGTACAACTGCTTTCCAATTTGTCGTGTTTGTGAGCAGCTTGCATGGAGGAAGGTGGAACAAAAAGGCGATAAAAAGACACAATTTATTTCTGTTAATACCGAATCACGTACTGTCTCTGTCATATGACGATGACCTTTTTACCGGCAACGTGACATCCTCGTAGGCCGTGAAATGATTAATCGATTTATTACGTCAAGTGGCGGTAAAGAATCTGTTCCAATTATTGAAAATCGTTGTTAGGAGCAAATAAATGAACTTTCCGCCTTCTATTCTGCTAGGGTATCTCATACGTGGAAGTCATCGATGGAAAACTAAGTGCTTCGTAAATGTGAACCAAAGCATCTGGTAACATTGAAAAATGATTTCTTTTTAAGTACACGTATGCGATGTTGCTGAATGTCATTCTCTGTACAAAATTGCGAAAGATCGGCTTTGGATCAATCATATAAATATCATATAGGAGAATTGGTAATTATGGATGGTCTCAGCTATGCCTGAACTCAATTTGAGAGTCCACATTACTCAATCGCGTGGGAACTACGGCTCGTAGTTCCCATGCGACTGGGTAAAGTGGACTCTCACATTGAATTCAATTTGTGGCCGCGAATGGCAACCGTGCTAGAGATATACAAGAGAGAGAAAAAAAAATGAGAAAATTAGCCTGCTAGATGAATATGAAGTCCGCCATTAAGAATATGCTGCTGGTTCTAAGGAGATTCTTGCGTGTATCTTAAAAAAAATTCTAATCTTCCAAGCAGAACTGTTCAATCTCTCTCTACAGAAAAGTTAATTCCCCATCTGTTGGAAATTTATGTTTATTTTTCCGGTTATTTCCAAATTGATAACTAACGTGGCTTCCCTTGAAAAATAAACATTTTTACGAGCGTGTAAAAAGAACGATTGCAATTGAAAAACGAGGAAAATTTAAACTAAAACTTCACTTGTTCACTTAAAAAAAACTGAGACACTTGTTCAAACTATCACTAGTTATCGCGAGCAAATTTCCTTTTCCTTTAAATTACACTAGAATAAGCTCATCTTTTGACAGACTTCGTTTAAGACTTACAGACTTTAACAATGTCGAGAGCTCGAGTAGGTCTAATTTATATACTAGATGTGTTAGTGTCTGTATATATGTGTGTTTGTATGTACACAACAAGTTTCATTCCATTTCGTAGTGATTTGACAAAGAAACAGGATAAATACTTTGTCCGGATTTTGGTGTGAATGGCCTTTAGTAACTAACCGATTCTTTTTTTTTTTTAAATTGATCTCATTACAAATCGTCAGACATATATCACGCCTCTAAGCTTAGAGTTTCTTATTTAATAAAAAAAAATGTTGTCTCTATGTATCGTAAAAACGCTCGGTCGGAATAAGATTTTTTTTTAAAAACAATGACCCCCCTCTCTCTCTCTCTCTCTCTCTCTCTCTCTCTCTCTCTCTCTCTCTCTCTCCCTCTCTCTCTCTCTCTCTCTCTCTCTCTCTCTCTCTCTCTCTCTCTCTCTCTCTCTCTCTCTCTCTCTCTCGCTCTCTCTTTCTCTCTTTCTTTTTTTTTTTGCATGGTTCATTATGAGCTGATAAAGCGGGGCTCAGCTCTCAGCTTCATCAAATGTCTCAGGGGCTGACTAAGCTGATTAAAACCCGTCCCGCACCCTTTGTGTGTTTGTATATAAAGGGTGTCCACGATGAAATTGCCACACTACGAAATTGCTCTAACTTTTTAACCGTTGGGTAGAATTTAATGAAAATTTGGGTGGATTTAGTTCATAGTGCATTATTTACATCCTGCAAGTTCTACATCCTGCAAAGTCCTGTGATCAAAACTCGCGGAAATGGAGTCGAAAGAACAGCTCGTGCGTGATAAAATCTTGCGCATTCATCACGAGAACAAGGATCTCTCGCATCGTTCCATCGCTAAAACGTTGGGAATCGCGAATTCCACGGTGTCGCGAGTGATTAAGCGGTTCGAGGAACGGTTGACCACCGATCGGAAGCCCAGAAGTGAAGGAAAAAGTATTCCGTACAACACCAAAAATCACAACCGCGTAGTTGGGGCCTTCAACCGAAATCCGAACGCTTCCGTTCGGGATGTGGCTAAGAAGCTGCACCTAAGCCGAAGTTTTGTCCAGAAGGCCAAAACTAAGGCTGGGCTTCGAACGTTCAAGGTACAAAAGGTCCCTAATCACGACGAGAAGCAGAACAAGTCCGCCAAAACCCGTGCCAGGAAGTTGTACCTCAACATGCTGACGAAAGTTGAATGCTGCATCATGGACGACGAAACATATGTGAAGGCCGACTTCAAACAGATCCCCGGCAACCTGTTTTTCACGGCCAAGGATAAGTTCAGCGTTCCGGAGCATGTCCGCACTCAGAAGATGTCCAAATTTGCGAAGAAATTCCTGGTTTGGCAAGCCATCTGCACGTGCGGGAAGCGGAGTGCACCTTTCGTGACCCAGGACACGATGAACGCACAGGTGTACATAAAAGAGTGTCTCCAGAAGCGGCTGCTTCCTCTCCTGAAGGCCCACAACGTCCCAACAATCTTCTGGCCGGATTTGGCCTCATGCCACTACTCCAAGGACGTGCTGAGGTGGTATGCGGACAATAAGGTCAATTTCGTGCCGAAAATGTTCAACCCTCGCAACACTCCGGAGCTCCGCCCATCGAGAAGTACTGGGCGATTATGAAGCAGCACCTTCTTGAACGACCTAAGGTAGTGAAGACAGTCGAGGAACTGAAGAAAGTATGGGTTTACATGCAAAAAACGGTTGATTCACAGGTTGTGCAGAATCTTATGGCCGGGGTTAAGGCCAAGGTGCGGGCATTTGCGTATGGACTGTAAATAAAATACGAGTAAAATGGTAAAATGAAGTTTAATAGTTATTTCTCGATCCCTGAAAATTTGATGGCAATCGGATGAAAACTCGAATTTTGCGAATCAATTTTGTGTGTGGCAATTTCATCGTGGACACCTTTACGTAACAAGTTTCATTCCATTTCGTAGTGATTTGACAAAGAAACAGGATAAATACTTTGTCCGGATTTTGGTGTGAACGGCCTTTAGTAACTAACCGATTCCATTTTTTTTTAAATTGATCTCATTACAAATCGCCAGACATATAGCACGCCTCTAAGCTTACAGTCTCTTATTCAATATAAAAATTAATGTTGTCTCTATGTATCGTAAAAACGTTCGGTCTCTCTCTCTCTCAAAGCAGGGCTATCAAACATTTATACAACGGTAAGCAACAGCAATATATTTTTTTCTTTTTCCGTCTTTGGTTTTATCGTTGATCTTTGTACTGCTTTCGTTCAATGCACGAATGTTCCTTTTGAATATACAAATCTTTAATTATTTTTTTTGACAGTTGGAAACGATACATATTTCATTTTTTTGAGAGTTGACAACTCCATAAACGGTCAAATCAATTCCGTTGCAGAAAACAACGAATAGATAATATTGTAAGCTTTCAAGCAAAAAATTTGTTCAAACTGAGTACTCACAAATGGACGGCGCAGGTGGGATTGTTGTTAACTGTGGTTGCCTCTCATCATAGTGGATCTGGTATCAATTCCAGCCGGTTTGGGATTACCTTCTGGTACGAGACATCTGCTCTCGGCCCTTGTGTTCATGGGTTCGATATCAAGGGTCTCTAGTGTGACGAACCAGTCTCAGCCTGCAAGTATCTATACAATAAATACGAATCCTTGCAACGTGGGAGTAGTATTCGCGATCTAGGTATTACGTTTGATTTATAAATTATAGTCAAGATTGGGTAATACGGATGTTTATTAAGTGAATCATCAATGATTGTTCAATATGTTCACAAAGCTTAAAGCATTAGAGAACAGATCTTGTCGAAAGATTCAATATTACATTTTTTTCATTCGACGATTTTTGTATCAGCCCATGTATCTCTAGAATCTACCCATTAATTATTTTACAAACTGTTTACAAGCTTACAAATTGAAACTACTGAGCACCTTCCAACCTTCCATGTGGTGTCATTTAATTTTTGAAACATCGACTTTAATGTCACGAATCATAATTCAAGCCAAGAGAGTTTTCATGATACACACATTTGGGCAAATCATAGAGTACCAAATAATGTCTCGTCATATTAAATAGATGATTTATCAAATTATTAGAAAATAGTGAATTTGTACAAATGCGTAAAATATGTCCTCCTTCAGTTGCAACCCAAAACAACCGTAGAATAAAAATTATTTGCAATCCCTAATACAACAGACCTGATTTAGGTGATCAGATATCGCAGAAAAAATTGCATATCTTCTTCGAACTGTGTATGTCTTGGCACATATCTAGAATAAAATGAACGGAAGATACAGTAGACTTAAAATTATCACCAGAAGTGACTGTCCAAACAACGTTGCAAACACTACATCGTATTTTTGACATCCATGACGTGCCTCTACTTTGATGCAATATCCATTATCATTTTTATTTGTGTGTATTTCTACATGCTCTACAAGAAAAGAAATAAATCGACTGCAACGACTTTCTCAAAATATTAGGCATCGGTGTCTATCGGGACTATAAGTATTTTTTCTGCAAATTCAGCATCTATCTACTACTTTGGGCCGCAGGCACATTCCTGTTACAATATAATTTGTATTAATTGGTAGGCGTTTTAGTTTGGCCAATTTCTACCAGTGTTGCCTCCTATGGACTCAGTCATCTTGTATATTTCATCAAACATTCCCTCTGAAGTTGAGCCGATCTCAGTCGCTAGCAAAATCCACACGGGAATACCCCTAAAATATGCCTTTCAGAAAGCACATCCCAAGGATGCAGCCTGTGTGCCGCAGCAGAAAAAAAAATAAGGAGAAGAATAATAAAATTATTGAGATAGCATGATCTCAGATGATCTTTCGGAATGAACGGAGAAAATTAAGAGGTTAAACTGTTCGAGCTTTGATCAAGATTTTAGATACGTGACCGGTGCATCATGCACACATGAATGCGCTGCCGTTGACTTGATTGCAGCCAATGATGACGATGCAGGTCTGCCTTCAATGCATCCATCTATGCTGAGCTTGATTTCATTAGTCTCCATGAACCCTCGGTAGACATGGGGTTCAGGATGTGGTGTAAGAGAAAACCTCTCTAGCCAAAAGTGGCCTTTTCCCAGTGTACTTTTTGTTTCTGAACCGCAGCAAATGTACACAATCATCCGACAGCAATTCGATAAACAACGATACCTTGCCTGCCTACGAGTATTGCGCCGCTCACGGTCGCATCGCACTAATCGGCGACTTATCAAAGTCTATTTCATCTTTTGTATTTTTATAGCTCAACCTGTGATGCGCCCCTCAACCTTCGTAAATATAACTGCACGATATTTGTTTTCTACCTTTTTCAGCTGATTGTAAAAAGGCTGGAATGCTATAAACAAACACGGCACTGTACATAACCGACAAACACCTACCCCCACTTCAATCAATGCAGGCGGTCAATCTTTTTGCTTGCTGTATTCGTTTTACTCTTCTCTGTTGAGAGCTCTAGAATTCCAACCGTTTTCATTGTTTGACTTTCGTCGAAAACAATTACTAGGAAAACATAATTTTGCTAAACGATCAAACACAAATATTCACCCGGTCATGGTCATATCACGATATAGTGTGTGAACGTTCGTAGCTTTGTTCAACTTTCGCTTCACTTTCGTATACGTTCATAGTACAGGTGCCGAACGGTTCACGCCATCTCAAGCGGAACCAAATTGAAGGATATTCGAACACAACGGCACTAACCACTAGTGGCCAATACCATGTTTATAGAAAATATTATTCTCTAGAAGAAGTCCATCATCGTCCAAATGTTTGCCTTTTTGGTGCCTCGGCCACTTGACCAAAATGACCACCGGATCACCTCCCGCTAAGGGATACCGATCTGCTGTGGTGGGCGATACGACAATGAGTAGACAGTTTTGGTGTCCTAGAAAATCTATCAATTTCTTATTTGATAGCTCATCGATGTTCGAGAGGACTTTTCATTGTTTGAGTTGCAGTCGTGAGGTTTTTATTGTGTATAATCTAACAGCAAAACCTGGCATAATAAGTGGTGGCGCCTGGTTCAAGTGTATTCGGATAAAGAAATTTACCAAATCTCCTGTACAATATTGTTAGAAGTTTAGAGCTCCACAGGAATATAAGGAATGATTTGAGGAAACCAATGATTCTGAGTTTTCTTGGTCCGATAAAGTATTGAAATTTTGTCATCACATTCAGTCGTTTCTTATTTGATGGCTCACGAATCATCGTGAACAAACAAGGGATAAGTTTAGAAAATATTCAAGCCATTTTTATTTTATCTCTGTTGCAAGAAATAATACTAATAACAAAACATTGTTTGTATACAATTTAAAATTACAACTTATTGTCTTACTCATTAAATTCAAAACAAAAACATTGACGTTTGATTCAACCGTCTAAACCGTTGTCTATTCCATAATAGGATTTTTTTTATCTAGATTTACTCACCTAAAACATACGAAATGTAGTCGGATTCTATAGTTGAATATATTTGTTGAAATTATTTTAAGCAAATCGGCCAAGGAAGATATTATTTTAAATTCCAAAAAATAAAATAAAGTAGCATGTTTAAAGTAATATACCTCAATTCCTGTTTATGTAATGATAAACCAATCATATTTGTGTTGAACCGTTCTGTGATGCAGTGTGCACCTTTTCCCTGTATCACGTGCCACTACAACGCAATCATCCAGCGATAATAAACTAATTGATGCGTATCTTCACCCACACAAACGGGATAATAAACTTCACTAATAGCGCTGACGATGACAATGATATTGACTACTAGTAGCTCATTATTGCTGGTATGCTAGAAGTAAAATTTGATCACTTTCATGCGTGTTCATAGTAAACATTCCTGCTTTTCGCCCCCTTGCCCTTCTGTATTGGATTGGAACACGGTTATTTCATAGAGTCAAAATGCTTCTAATTTATTTGCTGTCTGAAAAATAAATGCTGTGATAAATGTTTCTCACCATGCACGTAAAGTATTTTATTGCAATGAAGTGACGTGATGAAAACAAATAAACACTAGCCCATCGCAACAGTAGGTTGCCGCCGCATACCGTGACTTAATCCAGTAGTAGTCAGACGGTCTTCCCCAATCCAATCAGAGTTGGTTGTATAAGAGCAAATTCAGATGCTGTATAGCGCATTCATGGCGATCGCATATCTTCCGGCAAACTTCCCTGTTATGAATAACATAATTAACGCCAATACTTTGATTGTAATATGGCCCAAAGAAAATGTGCTCACGCAACATGGATTGGCAACACTCTCCTTTAGAATCGCGTGTCGAAATTGGCACAGACTACAAAAACTTTACCGCTGCATCTGTGTGGCTCGTTTTCGGAAACCTCCCAGAAAGTGCAGATTCTCGAAATTACAGACATTTCATTAGACACCCATCACGTATCGGATCGCGGGTCGGCACAAAGCACGACGACTCAAAGCACGCGATGGTTTCGTAAACATACACACCAGTCATATGTACACCGATCGCACAGAGCAATTTCGAACTAAATGACTTAATGTTTTAACACCATTTCCTTATCACCACTAAGGCAAATTAATTTTTTTTTTTAGAATTTCGTTTTACTTTCTGTTCAGCGGAATTGTGCGATGCCAGTGAATTCATCACAAACAACGAATTTGTTGAGCTTGGGAATTTTATACATCCACAAATATATTAATTTTAGTATCCACAGTTATAATGTGAAACATTTTTGATCCCCAATCCTTTCCATGAGATGTATCAAACAGTGCAAAGCCTTTACCGAATTTATAAGTCAATCGTCTCCATATGCCATAACTTTCTAGCTAACAAGTTTTACTTAGCTTAGTTAACTCACCCTTGCTTCCAAGATTTCTTCATCGAGCTTACTCGCTGCAAATATTTAAATCAAAAATAGTGTAATAGTGTACAAACATTTAAATCAATATAATATCAAAGTCCGTAGGCATAATTAAGCCGTTTAATTCACAAGAAAATACATCTACCTTTGGATTAATTAGAATATCCAGATTAACTATTTGTATTCACTGGCTTGGTAAAACATAATATGTAAGAATAATCATATTTATGAATTACGGCTCGGCTTTTTTTTTGCACCGATATTTCAGCAAGGTCAATACCGTGTGAAAAAGAGAAATACTCATGTTGGTGCGTCAACTTTGACGCCAGCTGTGGTCCAAACCACTTGATGGAAACAGTTCAAATTTTGTTCACATTATTTCCTATATTTTTTAAGGCTGTGGTGAATTTTTATTATGCTAATTAAATTTTTCACAAAAGTACGTATTTTTGAAATTGGTATGTCCAAAAACGACTTTTTTGACATATGTTATCAGAACTTCAAATTTATAAATTTTATCAACATGAAATTTTGGTCACATTACGTCAATACATTAGTGATAGTTCTGTCAAGAATTCAGCCAAAAATATTGATAATTGACAAAGTTACAGAGGGTTGAATATGACGGTTTATGGAAGCAAAATTTTGCTCGGCTTTTTTTTTGCTACTGAGTGTACGTACTAGGTGGGGTGAAAAGTAACCTCCTTGGGAATGAACAAAACAAAATGAAATGTTTTTATTTTATTTTATTCAATGTAGTCCCTTTTTTAGCTCGATATACTTATTCCAGAGATGTTCCAACTTCTTGATCCCGTCCGGAAATATTTCCGGAAGATCTGCATAATACTCCTCCACGGCGTCGATAATTTCCTCGCGTGAGCTGATTTTTTTTTATTGATGAGCCATCTTTGGAGGTTTGGGAACAGATAACAGTCTGAGGGAGCCAAATTGGGTGAATACGGTGGATCTGGAAGCAATTGGAGCCGTAAGTCGTTTATTTTAGCCGTGGTTGTGTTGCTCTTGTGCGCCGGCGCATTGTCTTGCAAAAACAAAATTCTTTTTTAGTTCATGTGAGGCCGTTTTGCAGCGATTTCGGCCTTCAATTGCTCCAATAATGCACAGTAATACTCGCTGTTGATGGTTTTATTCTTTTCGAGATAGTCCACGAAGAGTATGCCATGACAATCTAAAAAAAAACCGACGCCAAAATCTCTTCGACCCATTGAGCCTCCCTAGGCCGCTTCGGAGCACTCGTGCCGGCTTCAGTCCATTGCCGGGTACTCATTCTGTTCGCTGGTGTGTAATATTGAATCCAGGTTTCATCACCAGTTACCAATCGTCGCCAAAAGTCCTTCCGATTACGAATCAGCAAGTCTAAACACTGTTTCGAAGTGCTCTCGGGTTCGTGTTTTTGGTCAGGAGTGAGCATGCGCGGCATCCAGCGCACAGTGGGCAAGACCTGATGAAAACTAAGGAAAAAATCTGTATCTTTTGTCGCTTTTGGGCGCGGCTTGTAAACAAGGCCATTTCCGCTTTGTCTGGGAAATCCAATGGAAATGGTTTTAATCACCGCACGGATATGGTTATGGAGTTATAGAGCTTATTTTACCCCACTTCCCATTATGTTATTGAATAATTTATAGATATCTTTGCTCGAAGTCGCTCAAGATAAACAAAATAGGACTAGTCCAATGTGAAATTTCCTGAAAAAACGAATAGAGGTTGTTTCAACTACCGTACGGCTCTATATACGAAGATATGGCTGGTTTTACCCGACTTCCCATTATATTTTTGAATAATTTATAGATATCTTTTCACGGAGAGGCGCAAGATCAACAAAATAGTGCCAATCCCATGTGAAATTTCCTAAAAAAAATGAATAAAAGTTGTTTCAACTACCGCACGGCTCTTTGAACGAATATATGGCTAGTTTTACCCCACTTCCCCTTGTATTCTTGAATAGATTATAGATATCCTTGTCTCGGAGTAGCTTAAGATCAACCAAATAGAGCTAATCCTATGTAAAATTTTCTGAAGAATCGAATAAAAGCTGTTTCATCTACAGCACGGCTCTGTGAACAAATATATGGCTGATTTTACCCCACCTCCCCTTATATTTTTGAATAATTTATAGATATCTTTGCTCGGAGTCTTTCAAGATCAACAAAATAGGACTAGTCCAATGTGAAATTTCCTGGAAAACCGAATAGAGGTTGATTTAACTACCGCAAGGCTCTGTGAACGAAGATATGGCTCATTTCACCCCACTTCCACTTGTATTCTTGAATAGTTTATAGATATCTTTGCTCGGAGTCGCTCAAGATCAACCAAATAAGACCACACTTAGATTTTTTTACAGAAATCTGTAAAAGTCTACCGAATTCTCAACAGCTGAACGTTCGGTCATCCGATTTAACGGATTTCGGTTCGCCGCGCATAAAAGCGACAAAAGTTCCAGATTTTTTCCATAGTTTTCATCAGTTCTTGCCCACTGTGCAACGGTAGGATTACTTTTTCATATGCAGAGTCTCGCCCAAAATATGGCGTGTGCGCTCAGTACTAATCTTTATGGCATCTGCTAGCTCACGCACCTTCACTTTGCTGTTAGCCAACACCATATCATGAACTTTTTTGACATTGTCCTCTGTAACCACATCGGATGGCCTGCTTCTGCGGACTTGATTGGTAGTGGAGTTGCGGCCACCACGAAACTCTCGAAACCAATATTTTTTTTTTTTTTTTAATCTTTATTTTACGTCGGCCTATTTCCTCACATGGTGACAATCACCGACGCCAGGAAGACGACTCCACCACCTGGACCCTACCTAACGACTCATGAATATGAACCGGGACCAACGGCTTTACTTCCCTTCCGAAGGAAGACGTGACCAGATTATTTCGCCTCAGAAAAACCACCGACGTCGACTGGGATTGAACCCAGACCCTACTGGGGTGCCAAGTAGCAGTCACGCTTACCACTACACCACCGACGCCGGCTAAACCAATATTTAACCAATATTAATATTTAATCTGACGGAGCATTTGCCCCAAAATACTTATCCTACTTTTTATTTTCTTTCCTTCGCCGTTTTGCTTCTCAAAAAATAATGTTTTATGAGAGCACAAAAATCGTTTTTATCCATATTCAACATGATGCCAAGCACGTCAACAACAATCAGCTGTCAAAAAACTAATGGCAGTATCGCACTGAAATTTGGCGTGTATGCCTAAATATGAACGGACTACATGGCACTATAACCTTTTTTGCCGTAGCATCGCATTTTGGCGGTCGAGGAGGTTACTTTTCACCCCACTAGTACAATATATAAAACATATATATCGCTAGTGAGGTATTTGATCAAATGCTTCACATAGCATTAATGTAGCATTAACACATGAAATTTTCATTTTTGTCTGATACTGAGGCGAAAATAATATAATTGTGTCTTGATTCGGGCAGGATAAACATATTAACCCCTGTATAACTTATATCAGTTCATAAGCATATATAAGCGTGTTTTTTTTTAAATTTTGTCTCTTCGATGCTCTTGATTATCGTACAAATTGCCATCAGTTTATGGCTCAGCTGGTGGTGAATTGTATCATCTTTTGATCGACATGCATGTTGTTTACTTTGAAGTTTAAGTTTTAAAAACAGCATCTTGGCAAGATTTTCTGGGGAACTTTATTTGGAAAAGCAATTCGAAATTCCTAATAGTTCAAACAAAACAATATGCAAATTCAATTGGAAAAATCGTAATCAAATGTTGATTTACTCTAGACTTCGAAAGTCACGCGAAGCTGGGAGCCTAAATTTGAAGAACAGGTGGTAGCACGATTGACGAAAAAGTATCTAGTTTGAACAGCCAGCTGTGCATGTGGTGATATCAATTAAGCATTCAAGTCAAGCGTAGCAACATCAACATCTTGTAAGGGCCTGATTTGGAAGCTTGTCCATATTAAATAGAACTTACAAACTGGTATGAGGAAAATATTTTCACTGCGGTGCTACGTGAAATTAAATTTTCAAACCTTTCGTAACTTTTATCAGTTGAGAAATATTGGATGAAAATGATCGGAGAAGACTAATTATTTCTTGAGTCGAATTAAAAAGCGTTGTTTGAACCATAGAGATTTTTGAACTTCTTGTGAATGATTTCCCAGTTAATTTTGCAAGATGCCATTTAAAAAAAACTTAAGGTTCTAAGTAAACAATATGTATGTTCATGTCTATGAAGGTGATTAAATACACTACCACCTGAGTCAATCATTGATAACAATTCGTATGTTAATCAAGAGCACCAATGCGACAAAGTATAAGAAAAAAGTTCCAAGTGTCGAGTGCTCGATACTGAAGAAGTCTGTAAGTCGCAGGCAAAATATGCCTGTCTGTCAAAGGATAAGCTGTGGAGCTAGTGGAATTTAAAGTTATTTACTCACGTTTACTAGTGATAGTTTGAATCAGAGTTTCATTTTATTCTATCTATTTTTTAAAGTGTTGATTACTTTAAAAATTAGATAGAATAAGATGAAACTCTGTTTCAGACTAGTTAAAAATTAAATTGTCTTAGACTTCCAACTTCAATCGTTCTACTAATACTAATGAAGGAATAAAATGTTGTTGGTCATTTTTATGCACACAATTGGAGCATTAAAAAAGTTTTTTAAACAACAGTCAAAAATAGAACCATTCGAATTGAAAATTACATGTGACTTAGATTTTTCACAAATTGATGGCAACTTGTTTGATTTTTAACTGAATTGAATTTATGCATTCTTGCACTGGAATTAACTTCATTAAAAAATAAATAATTGCCAATTTCATGATTCATATCAGGAAATAGTTTTGCGAAGAGCATTTTGTTTTTCGAGAATCAGGGAACAAAGGACCATTCAATAAATAAATTTGGTTTCAACGATTTTTTTTGACTGCAGCATTAGTCTCTTCTAGTTGACATGCCTGGTATTTTTCAATCAACAATTTTACAACAGCAAACAGCAAACAACAGCAGTTTTAAATCAGATTATTATTTTCACTAAGGTATATCATCAGGATTTTTATTTGAAAAGAATTAAAAACTAGTATATACGTGGTCATTTCGGTTCACTTTGTTTTTTTTTTTTGGTTATGACAGCCATCGAACAAGGTAACAAAAGAATGGTGGTTTATTGGCTTTAGTATTTTTGTGCTATGGTTTATTGGCTTTAGTATTTTTGTTATAAATTTACCCGTTGATATTAACTTCAACTTCTATAAATTTAAAATACAGAGAGCTTCAATTTATTTTTACTAAGCGAATTTAACCATACATTGTAGCACTTAATCGATTAAGTCTGCTACTCGAGCTGACTTATTCTTGACAGACGGGAACTCAATTTTGAAAGACATCTTATCGAATGTTTGTTGGTCAGTAACAAAGGGATTTTAATAGATTAATCGATTATTTTCCATCTGTCATCGGTTCTGTTCTGCGCCATCTTTTTAAGTAAAATTAAAATTAATTCGCGAATTAGTACACAGCCTAAGTTACTGACTTTAATTCTGTTTGAAGTATCATCAAGGGGAAGAATTGAACTAATATATAATGAGCAAAGGATGGCTACCCAGGTAACCAATAAGCAGTTCCAAAGCGTCTTTACTGCAGCCTATCAAGCAATTAAGTTGCCTCAAATGCAACATAACTGCCACTTTTGGCCCAATATACGGCAGCTTTACTACAATGCTATGATAATGCTTCATATATGCTATTTTGCATTCGAAATGCTTATTACAGTCTACAAGCATTTAAATAGCATTTGAAATGCAACCTTACAACAGATAGCATTTAAGAGGCTGATATAATGCTAATATAATGCTTGTAGCATCTGAAATGCAGATTTAGGGTTGATTTACTGCATATGCTAATGCTTATTGCTTACCTGGGTATTTGTGGCATTTTTGTTTTTTCCAGCTATGTTCGTCTATGTTACGGCATGAGGCTATATGTTGTTTTGCTTTGATGATCTTCCATCAATACATAAAATATATGATAACGTAGTTATACTGTACCAAATTGACCACAGGTTTTGGAAGCCCTGGAAGAAGTTCATTGTCCATTTCCATTGTAACAAAACCTTAGAATTTCTTAGACATTTTAGTAGCGCTTATCTTCTTCTTCTTTAGCATTTCAAGCTTATTGCTTTCACAATTAGCTTATTGCTTGCGCTCAACTTAGTGTTCTAAATGCACTTCCGCAGTTATTAATTGAGAGCTTTCGATGCCATTTTTGCATTTGTATGATTGTGTGGCAAGTACACCATATCATATGCCCAGTCGAGAAATTTTCAATACGAAAAATTCCTAGACCAGACCGGGAATCGAACCCAGCCACCTCCAGCATGGTGTTGCTTTGTAGCTGCGCCTTTACCGACTGAGCTAAGGGAGGACCCAGTAGCGCTTATACCACCTTCTGAATCATTTTGCCCACTTTATTATGCTTCCGGCCACACTGTGACAAGTTTCGGAAACCCTGGAAGATGCAGACGAATTTCCATTTCAATGGAAACCTATCAAACGACGCGGAGATCGCATTGGTTACTTTATTAACTTTTTATTATTTTTGTTGAAACGGACTAGACATATTGCAACGAAATTGGTTCTGGAAGACTTAGGAGAAGTTGTTGATATTGCACTGCTTCCCGAATTTGACCCGAGCCTATTTTTGTGTTACTGAAAAAAATATCACTTCATTCACCCTACACACTTTTAACCCTGGCTTCCGCAAAAACATCTAAGAAATTCTGAGAACAATGATTTGCCACTCAATAGGATTTATTATGAAAAATAATTTGACCACTTCTACATTCTGGAACATGTTCCGAGGTCATAAAGTAGCCTACGCCATCCAGAAAGGAAGCATGAGCTCTACTGGAATGTGTCTAAAACTCTGAGAAGAATGATGGTTACTATAAAGGGGTTCGGTTCCTTAGTGCAAATATTTTCAGGACTGATAGAAGATGATATTTGATGAAAAAAATTGTTCCCATATGGTCAAATCTCAAAGTTTACAGAGTAATTGAACTTTTAAAGTTTTGGTTCATGTTAGTCTTAAATTGGCTGTAACCTCAAAATTATGATGAAATTTGTCAGAAGCAGACAATTACCCATCAAAATGAGAGGCTCTAGGAGTGGACAGTAATTTAGAACGAAGAGAAATGAAGAGTATTGAAAATTCCGTTTAGCGTACGGCAGGCTGTGTAATTGAAAGATACAAGTTGAAAACGAGCGGAGGGCATTTGAACTTGGCGTTTTCAACTTGTATCTTTCAATTTCATAGCCTGCCGTACGCTAAACGGAACTATCAATACTTTCTCTTAATTTCTCTTCGTTCTAGCAATAATAGTCCCGCGCATTGGGAGAATACAAAAAAAACAACAATCAAAGTGTACAAAATTATGCTATTTAGCAAGATTCTTTTTCCTTCATTTGAAAGCTGAGAAAATTTCCTATAAATCAATTTCATTTATATTTTGCGTAGTTATCTTTTAGTGTCTTTTTAGGGTATGTTTATGCGCATGACGCACAGCATACTTGATCACCGCGCTACTTGATGGAGCGTCCAAGGAGAATAATGTCATAACTCAAATGTTTTCAAAACAGTAACTCACGGCTTCCAAACAGCAACAGCGCACGGACACGGTGGGGTTAAATTCGTGATTTCATTATGTGATTATTGCATTGAAACCAAAATTGCAAAAAACTAAGCGAAATAGAAAGTCTGTGCTAAAGAGAGAGTTGTAAAACACTTTTGAAGTCATGTTTTTGTCTAGTCAATCACTGTTATTACGTGTTTTATGCACACAAAAAACATGAAAAAAAAAACCCTTTAAAGAGAAATGTTTGTAACATTAAACTCCTAAAAAGACACTAAATGATAATCATCCAAAGTTTAAATGAAACTGTTATGTAGAAAATTTCTGGATGGAGTAAAAATAATCCAGTTTAAAGCATAATTTTGAAGTCACAGCCAATTTAAGACTAACATGAACCAAAACATTAGAAAATCAATAACTCCGCAATCTTGTAGATTTTACCATATGCGTAGAACAATGTTTTTCATCAAATATCACCTTTGATCGCTCCTGAAAATATTTGCACTAAGGAACCGAACACCCTGTATATTGTTTCACTTCCCCCATGACTTACGGATCCTAACCAAGACTACCACTTGGACTGATATGCCTGTAAATTTTTGAAAACAGTGATGTGGTGCTTAATGCCAATGGAAATTTGACCATTTCTCCCAGGACTTCCGGAAATTGTTCCAGACCTAGCCGTGGCTGTTGTTAGGCAGAAGGATAACGTGGTCTCTTCTGATATCTCTACAGAAAAAATCTTGGCACAATGTGGTTTATTGATATGCAATAGAGTTTTATTGCAACTGATATTTTACCATCATCCCTGTGGGCTTCCGTATATTTTTCAGGATTCTTAAGAACGATGCAGCTGATACATTTTTTCACACTTCAACTTTTCTAGGCGGCGTCTCTTATCTTGGATAAGATAAGTCTGCTTTGTTCGTTTTCATTTGTATTGCTCTATATTTTGATGAGTTTCATGAACATCATCGCCTGCGCTACTTTCTTCTCATCTTAAATCGCCTGATACACCTCGTCAACTCAAGTGTTCCGTCAATTTCTTTCCACAAACCCTATGGCACCTTTTGCTGCATTGTTGATAACTACTTCATTAACTCCCTAGTGGGGGCTTAAACAGTTCTCCCCAATCCGGCAGCGCTGCTTTCAGAATTTTTACTTTAAATGAGTTGAAATTCTGAAACTTTATTGCTAAGAATGTTTCAACTACCAATATTTTTTTTTTAAATACTGTACATCGAAAGCAATACTGACCATTCATTTCCTGCTTGGATGTAATGTGGAATATTATGACTGTGCACTCATCTAATTGGAGTCGGCTGGGATCTAACTAACTTTCTATCTGACAAACAGGTTTACTCAGATTGGGATTTTCAGCAGCCCTTGCCGTTTTGCTTCTGCTGTCATCAGGTTTGTTGTATGGCAGATTGCAAACAAATACGTTGTTTACGCTTGCTTTGGCTTGCGATTGAACGAGGGAAAATTTTACGCTGTTACGTCTGTTGAAATTCATAATTTTTCTGTGTAGGAGAAATGACACCATCCATGACCTCTTTCAGGTACAGCCCTCACATAATAATTCACCAAAATAAAATGCTCAATGTTTTAATACCTTAAGTTAAAACAGAACTTCGAAATGAACCTGAGACACCGCGGAATTGTTTCTACATGTATGTCCACCACTATACATACGGTTACCGTAGAGACCAAAAACCAATTGTGTGGATTTTGCTTTATTATAGGGCTTATATCATTTTCTCTCTGGCGTCGATGCTCTTTTGCATCTCCTCGCGTTGACACACTGTCTGGGAATGGACTAAAAGATTGGTTGGAGAAGCAGAGCAAGGCACGCCAAGCAGAGAAAAAGCAACAAGCCAATATTGATAATGATAGTTATAACACGAGCGAGCGGAACTTCTCATCGCTCATTGGACCACCGGAGTAGGAACCTTTTTTGCTCCCATAAAAATAAATATCTTAATTGGTTTGAACTTGATAACATCTTTTTCGGCTTCGGTTGTGAAATTTTCATAATATATCCTACGGTTGCTTTCATCTGTTTATTGGTTTGAAAGCGCGCTTAGCACGTGAGATACGTGCAGTGATATCGTAATATTACTTGTCATCATCTGGATCTGAGATACCAGGTGACTGACGTGCTTTGGAGGCAATCAAAAATCATATGCCATCATTCCTTTGATTGATCCTACCAGAGCGGCTGTTATCAATTCACTCCATGTCTCAAAAAGCTTCCTTTCTTGAAGCAAAATGTACTTAGGTCAATACTTACGTGGACGGCCACTTTGTCCGTTGTCGTCGGCAAAGGCAGTGCCATTTTTTGCTATTCGGACAAACTTTGATGAGCAGGCCGATTGAAGATACATGTATTCGGGTGTTGCTCCCGCAATCATCACCACCTGAGAAGTAGAGCAAAAGAAGGAAATATCATATTACATTAATTGAGAACTGTTTAGATATCATGTACCGGCACATTTCTGCTTCCTATCTCGCAAGTTAACAATTTATTCAATCAAAAACTTACAAGGTTGGCCTAGCTTTTTTATTGGGATTTTTCTTCAACATCAGCCCTTGTAATCGTTATTTACCGGAGCATTTTTGTATCTTGCTCCATTTCAAAGACTATTATGACGTCAACATAAAACACAAGGAGTCCCCTGTTGTCAAAATGTGGACAACAAAGAAGGTACCTAACCATTTAATAAACAGTCATTGGCTTTGTCAATCGACACTGTGGGCGGTATGTGAATTGAATAAACAGATTGACATCTTACAAACTTTGCACTTTTTATCTAAAGAACATTTATTTGCTATCCTATGGAATTGATACGTAGTTTGCTTCCGAATTGTATCTGTCATTTGTGCGAACTGAAATGAAATTTGACAAGTGCTACACAAAATTGTGTGCTATTTGTTTATGAATTGCGCATAAAATTCCTTCTTTATTGCTCCGCTATAAATAGCACTATGGGGGCGACCCCGGCGTAGTGGTTAACATCCATACGTCTCACGTCAAAGTCACGAGTTCGAATCTCACCCCCGGACAAGTTGCGAAAATGCCCAAAAGCGGTGTTTGAGTGACAATGACGGGAGATGAACCAGCCCGAGGCTGAAAATCTCGATAATCAAGAAACAAAAAAAAAAAAATTGCACTATATTTATTCATAAAACTGTTTGGCGTTTTTTAATTCGGTGTAACTAATATGTATTATTTAATCGGTTAAATATTAAACTTTTTACAAATTTTAACAAATGGAAAACTTAGACGGATTTCTGAAAGAGAAAGTAACTAAGAAGGATCTGCGTTCAAGGAATCCCAAAAACAGTCAGCCAAGTTGCAGCTGAGTTGAATTGACACAAAGAAGCAATTTCAAAAACGTTAACGAGGGGTTTGTTTGTGTGATGAGTTTGTTATTTATAGTTTACGTGTTTACATAAATAAACAACTAGAAATACCTATTGAAAAAACACTATGTGTCATGTGGAAAAATAGAACAATACATAATAAAGCAGTTCAAAGTTCAACAGGTCTGCTACTCGTTCATAAATCTCATATTAAATTTATTATAAACTCTATGAAATACGATCATGTTTCAGTTCACTGTCAAAACGTGATATAGACACAATCAATTCCCTATTTATTCTGGAACCATTGATATGACATGCAGTAAACATTGATGATACGATTAAGTTCAATCAAAATCTCCTTTTCAAAGCAGCGTTCTGCGATTAGATAATTTATTATTCAGTTGTCATGCACTCGCATTTTTTGTATCATGTCAAAGTTGTGTACCGATCCTCTAGCATGAATGGGGCCTAGGTTGATAAGCAATGCAATCACCTTGGCTGTCAATAATTGAGGAAGGCTGATGTGTTTAGATGGTATTTATAGACCTGCCCAAAGAAAAAAAAATCAAGATGAAAGATTACGAACTGATTCGACGTTTTGGAACAAAACCAGAAAACTTTATCTAGATGAATGTAAACGTATACCAACGTTAAAATAAACAATACAAATTGGCGTAGATAATTAAATTTTAACACTGCGAAATTATGTTGCTTATAACGATAATCCAGAAGCTGTAACTGTTCCAAAAAATATTAGGGTGATATTCTGAACAAGTCGTTCAGAAAAACCAACAGTTTATTAAAGACATATCATAGCGACTTTCAAAATATCGATTCAGTTCCATCAGTATACTCAATCGATTTAATATCTCGTCCTGATTGTTCTCAGAAAATTTTTTGATTGTGAAATCGTACTGCGCAAGCTCACTTGAAAGTTTCTGAGTGAATTTTTATTTGCAAAGCGAAGATTTGTCTTCATCCACCTTGCTATTCGGCATAAAGACTGCCGGAAATGATTAGAAACTGTTCATTTAGTGAGTTTAATTATTTATTATTTTTTGTTATCCCATTAGCTTTTTCATATGAATTATTTTCAACATTGCTTGATGCTTGCTTGTAGTAAAGAGTGTTCCGATCAAAATTTGGTCGAACAGTAATGTGTGTGAGTCGATCAAAGTTGTTATTAATAAGTCAAATTCTTTTTCTTTTTCAAGTTCAGTAAATAAAGAATACAGGAGAAATATTCAGCTAAGCATCATTTTTACCGAATGCGAGTTGCCGGGTCTTTCGTTTAACACTTGCTATAAAATTTGGTACAGTCTCCTTGTCCACTTTATTCGCCACAGAACGCCAGTTTGCCTTGAACTGTTTCTAGCTCACAACGGCTTTTTGAGTCTTCTTAAGGTTCCGCTTGACGATGGCCCAATATTGTTCGATTGGGCGGAGCTCTGGCGTGTTGGGAGGGTTCTTGTCCTTGGGCACCACTTGAACGTTGTTGGCAGCATACCACTCTATGGCATTTTTTCCGTAATGGCAAGATGCCAAATCTGGCCAAAACAGAACGGAGCAATTGTGTCGCTTAAGGAAAGGCAGTAGATGTTTTTGTAGGCACTCATCTAATATTTAACATCTCGCTCAGATAAATTTCCTGGTTGACGGTTCCGGTCGCAATGTAAACGTTGCTCTTCAAGCCACAGGTACAGATGGCCTACCACACCAGATATTTCTTCGCGAACTTTGACAGTTTAGTATGCTTGAAAATATCTGCCACCTTTCCCCGTCCGGTTGCCGTATAAAACTCCTGTACAGGAAGCTGTTTAAAGTCTGCCTTGACGTAAGTTTCATCATACTATACCACACAATCAAACTTCGTCTGCATCGTCGTGTACAACTTTCGCGATCGTGCTTTGGCCGACGTGTTTTGTTTATCGTCGCGATTTGGAGTCACCACTTTCTTGTAAGTCGACAGTCCAGCTCGTTTTTTAGCTCTATACACGGTCGAAGGCGCCACTCCCAGCTTCTTTGCGACATCTCGGACGGAGAGGTTGGGGTTCCACTCGAAACAGCGGGCAACTCTTTTTGTCGTCGCTGTGGCCTCCGGTTTTCGATTTTTCCCCGAAAAAACGTCGACAAACGTTCACCGAACACTTTTAATACGCTGGTAACAGTTGATTTAGCCACATTCAACAATTTCGCCAACTTGGCGTGAGAGTAGTTTGGATTTTCGCCATGCACGTGCAAAATGTTGATGCGTTGCTTCTCTTCCTTCGACGACATTTTGATAACTGAAGTTCTAATCTCAAAATCAAAATAGAGGCATGATGCTACACGCACAAATCCTCAAAATGAGGGGTGTGCAAAATGTTTTAATGCACGATGAAAGGAAATGCGTCAAGTTTAAGTCGACCAAATTTTGATCGAAACACCCTTTATATCATGGTATCCTGAAATGTCAGCCATGTTCTACGTATCAGGAAACACTAATGTTTCCTGCTGAGCAGTTAATGGACCATCTCACAAGATCATCATCTTTCCAAATATGTAATATCAAATTATGCCGACATTAAATCTAGATATGTTTAGCAAAGGGTATTGGAATATTTCTCGTAAAAAACAAATTTCCGTAGGTTAATAAGTTGAAGAGCCAACCCAAGTGACATTGCCAAAACCATCCAGATTTATTAAGTTTTATTAAGGTTTTATCAAAGCCACTAGAAATCAATTTGGTTTTATTATGACACCAAGAGGTGCCAAATGGTTTCATATTTTAGTCAGGTTTATGGGAACCTACACAGCTTGTTTAGAACGATCCTAAAACCTCGTTTTCTCAAATTCCTTTTACTCCTATCAAAGGTTTTATTTCGACTTTATGAACTCATAAAATGTTGTTTTGAAATGCCGTTTTAGGACTCATTGATATTATCTTATTATGGTCAGCTGAAAAAGCATTTTAAAACCATTTTGCCTCCAGCAAATGCATGAGGCGGCAAATTGGCATTGAGGAAAGCCAGCAAAGAACCAAATAGTTTTAAAGTAGTCATTGCGAAGATAACTTGGCTTTATGGCAGAATTGTGATTTTTTTCTCAATCGCCATATTGAAATATTAGAAATAATAGAAATGTGGAGAAATAAATGCACCAAATTTTAAATGTAATGCAAATGAACTGTACTTTATTGAATTTCATCAATTTTCAAGAAGTTCATGAATAATTTATCGAATATATTCGTTTTTATTATGTGTTTGTTGTTGTAAACGCGCATAATTTCTTAGGCGCATTAATTTTCGGCTCCTATCGTGCCAATATTCACCATAAAATTCAATGCGCATCTGATTTGGAGCATGCTACGCTGTAGAAAACTGAATTTGTTTTGGATATTTTGCAATGAAACAAAATTTCCCGCAGAATTTTTTTTCCCAGATATTATTTACTGCTAAATGAATCAGAAGAGCAGAGAATCGAACAAAGCAGAACAACAAAAACCAACCACGATTTCACAGTTAAGTTTGACAGCTGTGGCCATTTGGCCGCATGCTGGTTTTCAATGCAGCCAATAGGTTTTATGAAGGTTCTTAAGTGGTCCTAGCATCTATCACTAGAATATTTTCAAAATCTTGATGGTCTTATAAAGATTTTATTAAATTGTTTTCACAACCGTCTAAAGAGTGGGCCACTTTGTACAAATTTTGGCTTTAAAGAAGCATAGAGGAGGTATTGGTAGACAAAACAGTTTTGAATGTAGTTTTATCAACAAAGCCGGGAGGAATGCTATACGGCTAGAATAAAACTTAAATTGTTACTTGGGAAGAGTGCGCAACCCGCCGATCTCGAATTTTGAAATACTTATCAGGATGTGATTTGGAATTATTTGAGGAGGGTAGAGCTAAATCATTTCTTTAAGCAAACTTGATAAATATTAGTCTGAGTTTTAATTATGGGTTAGCTCCACTCCTTTTTATCGGTTCAAAAACAATGCTCATATTGTGAGCATCAAATTAAAAAGAATATGTATTATCAAACACTTGGATAAAAAAATGGCCGAAGGTATCAATATTCCTACACTTGTGCTTTCAAATTATGTTGCATAGGCAAAAGTTAAATTTTTTCAGTAAATTTGGGGTGTCTGTAGCTATGCTGTGGGTTTTGAAAAAGGTTTGAATTAAATTTGAATTTTTTATTGATAATTTCAAATAACATTTTTTTCTTCATTTTAATAAAAATTTCATGAAAATTGTTAACTAAAAACAGATGTTTAGAATATTCGAGTAATTTCTTGGCTATTGTAAACATTTTAACTAAATTGGTATTGTAAAGTAATTTCAAATAATTTTTTTTTCACCTGGTTATGATATATTGTCTTAACTTTGAGGTTAATAATGGATACGCAAGTCCGATTAGAATTGCAGCAGGGCCACAATCTACAGACATGGAATTACAAATAGAATTGTTTTTATCATTTTATATTATAACATCCCTTCACTTTATTTTATATGCTGTTATGACATTTTCAGCTTCGCATCTATGCAACATTGTCAGTTATAGCCCACCTTACTCACGTTATGGATTTGAAAAGATAGGAAGGTTTTTGCGTTTTTTTAGGAAGGATTAAGTACCACAAATTTTTCTTTCTTCATCAGAAAAATACGATAATTTAAAAACTACTATCGTTTATGATTATTCAACTCATATTTCACAGACATAAAGAATCATTTATGGATCCAGTAGCAAACAAGAGTTTTCGGTAAATTCAAATTTCCTCTTTTTTATTTGTTGTGTAGATTTATTTAGTTTCAGTTTTTGGCAGCATTCATACTCATATGAAATTTATTTCACCTCATTGTTAGCTTAAATTTTTGTTGTAACTTTGCTAGCCTATCAGGTGATAAATTTTCTTTTATAATATCAACAAATGTTAGGTCCAACAATCAATAACTGCCCTAGATATTTTCTCCATTTCATAGCTACAATCATTTAACACCGCATAAGCTAAAGTAGTAAACAGTTGCATTTTATTATTATATGTATGTTATTTAGTATTAAGTTTACCACTTACGCACATCCGAAATGTGTTCGGTTGATCAGTCATCAAATTGTACTGAACAGATTGCGGTAGTGTTTGCGTGTAGAGACATTTCAGGCTATACCAGGACTATTCAGGAAGCATCCTTCAAAATCTCTGTCATTTCAGCATCAACCAAGTGAAGAACATATATAATAGATAAACATGAAGCAAATAAACAATTAATGCTAACACTGAAAAACGGAAGGGACCATCAGGGCACTCTATTAAGGCACTCTGGATAAGGATAGTGAATAAAGGTGGGCGCATTGGAGCATCCTCGTGTTAGATAGCTTCCTCTTTCATCCAATTGGTCAATTTTGTTGTTGGAAGGAGATTCTGGATGTCCTTGTGAATACATATAAGTGATGTGGCCAATCAGTTCACCCAACCTGTTTTTGGCCCTTCATACAATGGCATAATAAGGACAAGTGGTTATTAAAACTTGATCAAGTCAAACAGAGAGAAGACTGTCGGACTTAGTTTTCGTGCTGCAATGGGTGGTAGTAAAGCATACATCATACAAATACACTGAATCCACCACTTACGAACCAAACCCAGAGTTCTTAGAAAAAACCTTGCTGATTGGAATTTACTTCGTAAAAAACCTCGTAATTTCGAATTTGCTTTGTACTAAATAACTCGTCATTTCGGTTTTACTCCGTAAAAAGAGATTTTCGTTGATATTAGGTAAGTGGTGTGGATTTTCAAAATTTGACGTGAAGTTGACTCAAGGTTTCACAAATTTCAGGAAACAAAGGAAGTAAACAGTAAAGAAATGTGTGGTTATGCTACAATCAATAGATGTTCTAGGTTATCCAAATACTCTTTGGAGCCTAGGTTTTTTACATCTACAAGCAAAATCGCCCGTCCTATTGTAATTTATTGATACGGTATTAATTTATGAAGTTCTAAAATCTAAGATAAAATAAGAATTAAGGTAAAAAGTTATTCTTGGTTATCCAAGAATAAAAGTTTTTAGACCTATCTGTGAAACCATCAATCTTATGGGTGTGATATGGATTCATGTATCGCCAAAGATCGAAGCTTAATTTTAATAAGAGTTAAAGTGAAAGGTTGTTCCAGGTTATCCAAGAATTCTTTGGAATTTAGGCCTACATATTTACAAGCTAAGCCCACAATCGTACTTAGTTTAAGGATACAATTTGAATTCGTGGTGGTCCAAAGATCTAATCGTATACAAGTTATATGGTGAAACATTATTCTAGGTTATCCGAGAACTCTCTGGAGTGAAGCTTTTTGTATCTACAAGCGGAACCATTTGGTTTGTTAGTTTTAAAAAAGGATCTTAAGTTACGAAGGTCCTAAGATCTAAGTTTAAACAAGTATAAAGACAAAAAGTACTTTCAGGTTATCCAAAAATTCTCTGGAATCATGGATCTTTGTATCTAAAAGTGGAACCATTTGGTTTGGAAGTTTTTGTATACGGTCATAAGTTATGGAGGTCCGAACAACCAAATTTAAACAATTAATAATCCAAAAAAAAGTCAAAGATGTCAAAGATCTCTCTGAAATAACAGTCTTCGTATCAATAAGCAGAACCATCAATTAAATTGGATACATATCTTTCATGACACTTCAGTACAAAAATTTCTTGGATGATCCAGAACACCTATTTGATTCAAAATACTATTTGAATAAGATCTTTGGACCCCTAGGAATATGAACTGTATCTATGAACTTCCTACACATCTGAGATTTTGCTCGTCAATCTTGACCTGAACTCCAGTATGTTCTGGATGACAAATAACACACATTGAGCTCAAGCTATTGCTTCACTTAGATTTCAGCACCAATCATAATATGCACCGGATCCATAAATTAGAAACATATCTCTGATTACGCTTGCAAATCTTTACTCCAATAAGTTCTTGAGTTATGTAGAACATCTATTTAACTCAAAACATTATTTGTAATAGAACTCTGAACCTCTAATCTGCATTCATAAACTTTCAACATAGCTTTGACTACACTCTGAAGATTTCAAATCAGATGAGTGCAGGAGTTCTGGATGACAAAGAGGATGTATCTTCTATTTGAATAAAATCTCTGAGAAATATGAACTGGATCCTTATATATACAACATATCTCTGATTACGCTTGTTGATCTTAAGATCTTTACTTAAGGGAGTATATGGAGGAAAAACAACATTTTATTTATTTATTATTTATTTTCATGGTATGACGTCATTATAACATTACCTGGTACACAATATCCCTCCAACGGTTCATTGCGACTCCCCTTCAATCCCGTAGGCACATTGTTCTCCCTAGATCTTGCTCCACCTGGTCTAACCATCTTGCTCGTTGCACCCCTCGTCATCTTGTGCCAACCAGATTCCCATCGAACATCATTTTCGCAGGATAGCTGTCCGGCATTCTCACAACATGTTCTGCCCAGCGCATTCGTCCAGATTTGACCAGCCTACAAATACTGAGTTGCTTGTGGAGCACGTAGTAGGCACAACTTCCACTGATAATACCCCTTCGGATCTCGCGGCTGTTATCATTGTCCACAGTAACAAGCGAGCCGAGATAGACAAATTCGTTCATTATTTCGAACTCATCGCCGTCGATTGTTACACTGTTGTCTAGTCAGGCTCTGTAGTGCTCGGTATCGCATGCCAGCAGGTACTTCGTTTTGGACACTCAGTAGCAAAAAAAAGTCGAGCAAAATTTTGCTTCCGAAAAACGTCATGTTCAACCTTCTGTAACTTTGTCAATTATTAATATTTTCGGCTGAAAATTTGACAACACTATAACCAATGTATTAACCTCATGTGACCGAAATTTTCATGTAGATAAGGATTATAAATTTGAAGTTTTCATAACATATGTAAAAATAAGTGGTTTTTTGACATTTTTCACAGAAATACGGATTTTTGAAATTGGTATGACCAAAAACGATGTTGTCACATATGTTATGAAAACTGCAAATTTATAATTTTTATCAACATGAGATTTTGGTCACATGAGTTCAATACATTATTTATAGTGTTGGCGAATTTTCAGCGAAAAATATTTATAATTGACCAAGTTACAGAAGGTTGAACATGACGTTTTTTGGAAGCAAATTTTTTCTCCACTTTTTTTTGCTACTGAGTGTATCTTCAATCCAATACTTCGGAAAAACAACATTTATTAAAAAACATTTATCACAAAATATAATTTAATTTTAATTTCGGAACCTCTAAATGCACTGAATTTATAACCTATCAATATACTTCTGGTTACCCTTGCAGATCTTAGGACCTTAACTCTACGGAGTTTTGAATATCCTAGATCATTTGTTTGCACGAAACATTACTTGATTTGATTAATAGAAACCTTTAGGGATATTTAGCACTTTAGTGACTTAAGTGACACATGTTTATCTTGAGGCGAATACTCCAAGAATTTCTTGAATGATCGAGAACATTGGTTGAACTCGACCATAACATTTATTTTATTCATTCTAGTCACACGATCCTCCAGAAATATGAACAGTATCCAACAACTACCAACAACATTTCAAACTTTTCTTAAGAAGTAGGTTTGTTAAAGAACTTCGTTATTTCGAAAAAAAAAATCAAGAAATGTATGAAATAACTGTTCAGCTGAAAATAAAACTTCGATGGGATCATTTTTCAAATTATTGTAAGCATACTTTGTCTACAATTATCCTTCCCATCCACTACATTGCATCAACGTATCATTATTATTCACAAAAAAAAAACATTAAATTAAAAGGTTACACTACTAGTTTTTGGTCTGCATATTCCGTTCAGCAAATATAAAAACCTGCATGTTACGTCCATCTCGATTCTAATGACCATTTAGCCACGTGCATCCCCATAGTAGAAATCAACAGTGGGATGTTGGAATGTGACTTCGGTGATAGATAATTGAACTCCAGCTTAATTAACAAACTTATTTATGGAATCAAGCGTCACTAATTAAACAGCGTCCCATTCGTTGACGACATTAGCATGTGAGGTAATACTGAATTAAAAC
Source organism: Aedes koreicus (assembly GCA_024533555.2). Taxonomy (NCBI): domain Eukaryota; kingdom Metazoa; phylum Arthropoda; class Insecta; order Diptera; family Culicidae; genus Aedes; species Aedes koreicus. The sequence continues at coordinate 212,210 of JAHHFK020004959.1, forward strand.
GCTTTTTAGACAGAGATTTCGCAACGATCAATACCTAACCTACACTCGATCGGTCAAAAAGAGGGAGAGCCGCTTGCCTCCACCACGTTTGCTCTGATGAACGTGTGTTGTCACACTGTGTTTGCTAACTTCTGTCAGGGGCAAGGTGATAAAATATTTAACAACGGAGCCAACTTGCATATATTTTATTAATGAAGACAGAAATATGTCATGTCATGATTGGAACGCTAGACATGTTCAAGCAGCAGGATTATAACAGTTTTATGATTCAAAAGATATCTGGAATGTGACAAAGTCGTTTAAAAAAATCAAAGGATCGTAATGTGAAATGTAAATTGTGTTTTGATTTTAACAACTATTTGATAATTTGGAATAAAAAAGGAAAAATAAATTTATCCCGGTAAGTTTCAAATTTTTAAGACAATCCCTGGGTTGACAAGCAAAGTGGTTCATCGGGGCTATTGTTAATAGATGCGTTGTTAATTATTAAGGTGAGGTGGTTGTTAGCTGGCTATAGAAGTCTAAACACCTTGCTATAAACATAAATAAATCTTCGCTGAACGATTGCAACCAATGGCTACTACAGCGTTCGATACGAAATGGTTAGACCTCGTAATATTGGAAGAATCGGAACACATAACTGTCGTTTTGTTTTACAAAACATCATGCATAAACAGAAACGAACAACATGAGAGTGGAGGGGAGAAAATGTATTTGAAAATGTGATTTACACACTCTAGATATACGGTGCAAAAGGAGTAAAAAGGGTACATTATATGGTATAAGGCGATCGACGACACGGCACGAATCGGTAAGGTATTATTTGGCCTCCAATGAGCCGCGTTCAGTGGTGTTGACGATGGGGCAACCGGCTCGGACTTATCTTGAATTTCAAAAAGCGCAACCACAATGTAAAATTAGTCTCGTTCTTGGAAAAGCTCAACAGCAGTGCTGACAGTAAATTATGATCGATTTGAAATGTTGTAGTCAATGATCGCCACTATCGTTTAGTTGGTTTGTGGAAAGCCAGTTCGTTTGTTATACTGAAACTGGATCTGGTACCCATTACTCCCATGTTATTTAATAGTTGTTCTCATAGTTTATTGTTCGATGAAATAAACAGCAACTTCAACAGCATACGATACCGTATATCTATAGTGAGTTCTGGAACAACCTGTATTCTTTTCCTCTAATTTAGAATACAAAACAGATGCAATTTATAGGCCGTTCTCTAATTCGACTTTCTTTAGTTGCAAAGTGACGCGGCATGATGATAATCATGAAAACCCATAAATGTGGCATTCAGAGACACGCTAACGCCGTTGCATTGCGTTGTTCAGCATGCATGTGGGGTTTCTTGGAGTGATCAGAAACGAGTATTGACATTTCGCTTTCAAGATCGCGTTAAATAAATGAGTTGACCTTTTGTACATAGAAGGCGCAACCAATTTGACACTTGCCATTGATGCTCGTGTCTGTTATTTGATTTTGAAAGAAGCCCACCAACGAGCGTTCTCTTGTTCTGTATGAAACAGGTCGGGAATGTAGGAACGTGTTTGATTTGATTTGCAAACAAGTTGTCAATTCAATGAGTAAGAAAATACATAAAACATAACGTAGACCATTGAAACTTATCGATTGTGGCGCCGAAGTTAAAACTTGGTAAATAGAGATTTATTTGTGTTTCCACCCGTCGTAAACTTGGCTCAATTTACGTGGCATGACAAAAGTACTTGAAGTTTTTTTATACACCGTCGGACCGACAAGTTTCTGCAGAAATGTGTTTAACTCGCAACTAACAACAGGAATACAGTTTATTTACTAATGTTAGTTTTAACAACAATCGATTTGGGATTTTTAGGATTTTTATAATTGAATTACTGAACATCGTTTTTTTATCGTTTTAAAACACTCATATGAAATCATTATTTGAGAAAGGAAATCATTCAAAACTGTATAATGATACATAACTATGGTTTAACATTTTTTTTAGTTCTTTTGAAACTATCCATAACATGATATAGTAACGTATCACTCTTTTCGTTTACAGCGCAATTCTTCCAAATGTGAGAGGGGTACTCTAAATATCACATCATCATAACTGAGAGTGCTTGTTTGTGCCGTTCTGGCAATTTAAGATTGCTGAGGTTAAAAATTAACATACATAACATGTTCAAAATCTACCAGCAATGCAAATAAGTGAAGTGGAAGTTCGTGCGACGAATTCATTTTTTTTGTAATAGATTTATTGTTCTGCTTCAGCTAATCAACGCAAATTATCAACTAACAACGAAAAAAAAATTTTAATGGCGTAAAAAAAATAAACTACTTCTATGCTCTATGCGTGATAATCTTAAAATCAGGTAACCATACATAATATTGCACTTAAAAAAAACACTTTGTGTTGCTGGTGTGAACACACGAGGATGTCTCGTTTTGTATCTGTGTACTGCATAGCAAGAAACAACGAGGGATGTGTGAAATATAACAGTTACATACTTTATTTTTATTTACTCTCCTCCGTCCTTTTGTTTACATTTGTTTGCCTCGAGGGCTGCAAAGAGTGGCAATAAGCCGCTGACTGGTGGTCTCTAGGCATCCACATTAGCTCAATTCCTACTGTTTTGACTCTGCTGATGCTGCTGCTGCTGCCTTTACGAACATTTAGAAGTTACCAATTGTCATGGCTGTCCCAAAGTTCCACATATTAAATGAAGAATTTCAGATAATTTAGAGGCAAAATATGTAATGAAGGTTCATCCAATTACTATGGTATTAAAAAATTATATATTATTGGATTATTTTAAGTAAAATATTATCTAGAGAGAATGGAAACCACAAGTTATATTATTCCGTGTAGCTCATCAGAATATGTTAAAAGAGAACCATGCTTTTTAGTTTTAATGGTTTTTGATGGACTGAATATAGATAATGTTATCTAAGCCTCTGACGGCGATGAAACCGCCCAGGTTTTCACCTTACTAAAGTTAAAAAAAACCTCTGGCTTTGACACATTGAGAAAACGGTATTCGCTCAAAGAAAAAATAAACAAAAAAAAAAATTAACCTGTACCTATGTTGAAATTGCCAATATAGCTGGTTAAGAATTGAGATTTCTTTTTGCTCATCGATGAATCCGCAATTACAAAGTATGACCATGCTGGATTATAATTCCCAATCCTCGTTAAGCAATTCTTAGGGTTGAAATGTGTCTCGGCTTCCCTGGACACAAAATCAAGCGAAAATTTGTCATAAGAACAAAAGTAACAATGAGAGGCTCCTATTGTTTATTTTCTCTTGTATTAAAAACCTAATCGCCTCTACCTTTTTAATTGTACTATTTGCATATTATGATAGTCAGTAGCACTGCCTTTCAATCTGTACTAAGCGACCATTTGAAAATTTTACAACAGCGTTGTAATTAACCAGTAATAGTGAGAAAAGAGAAAATCTCTCATTGTTACTTTCGACCTTATGGCCATTTTCTCGTGAAGAATAATTATGCATAAATCGGGCCAGAATAGAGAACCATCAATTAACAACGATATATGTTCATATATGTTGTGTACACTATGTTTTGAGGCGACAATAAGCTATTTGCGAAAAAATAAGCCAGGGCTATGATTTAAAAAATTAAAATAAAGATCTTGAGTTTTTATTGACATGAAAGATTAAAATAGAGAACGTTTGAGGCAGTAGCCAATACCGTCATTTGACTACCATATAAAAATTCACACATATTTTAGCATGTGTCATCATCCGAATTTTAATCTCAGCGGGGTGTAATTTAGAAACAGTTTATCGCCTGGCACCCGCCAATTACTTTTGGTCATCATCATCTTATGCTAACCAAAGCACATAAAAGAAACATATCATTGAGACCACAGGGAGCAAAATAAATTCACACACCTTGCCATGAAACTGGTGATACGCGCGCGCGCGCGCGCCGTTGGTGCGGTGTTTCTTGATTAACATTATTTATTATCGCAATATTTATCGATGGCGGCATGGAAATTTCTCACAAAATAATAAAAATGTTTGACAAATAATAAATCTTTCGGGTCTCTTTCACTCTGCTTGCTGGTACGTTGAGTCTTGAATGCGGTGTACAGCTTACCATCGATCGACGAGTTGAAGTTAAATGTCACTCTCTATGGTAAAATATTTAAAATATTTTGCGCATATAGTATATCATCAATTGATAGGGTGCAGCACTGTCATGCTTTTACATCATGTCCAATTTCCTCTGTAAGATGTAGTGTATACTGACACGGTAGGTTTTTTTTTTTCATTATGCAGTGTAACGATCATCAAAGCTTTCGTGGTTGGTTGGCGTGGTTTAATTAGAAATGGAATTTATTGATAATGATATTGATGAGATATTTGATAGCACATTTAGAAAAGCTTTAACCGTGATTAATAAATACTTTGAGGTTTGTAGAATGCAAACATTAGCGCAATTGAGGACTGCAGATATTATTAGTTTCGTATTCGGAGCAGTAATGATTCGGATATGAAAATCTGATTATTGTGCGTTGGGATTTGGGATTTGTTTCGGAATGATTTCAATAGTATCAATAAAGAAAAAATGTATAATAGATAGGTCGAGTCTGTTTTCTTGAGCAGGAGGTGTAGGTATGCATGTTGCTTCACCAGTGTTACTAACAAATTGCAATCATTGAACACTGGTGAACCGGTCTATTGTCATTGTATAGTTTCCCACATCCAGTACCGTGGGTATTCATGTCACTCAGAATCAATACCGGTGAAGGTAAAATAGAAATTCATTTCCAGAGTTGAATGCGGCTAATTGGAGTGTTGGGAAGACCGTAAACTGAAGCTATGCAAAGGTCTTTATTCTTAGCATTAACTTGACATGTGACAATTTTGACGCCTGAAAGAGTCGATAAAGACATTTTGTAGAAAGGGTAGCACTTTAAGAACCCTTAAAGCACTCCATAAGAATCGTCTGTCCAGTCGTATATTGTTAAACTCGTGGAAGTTAAATTCATTTTCTGAAGAAAACCAAGTTAGGTGCACAATCGGAATCAGCTAAACATTTGAACGAGTCTAATTTGAATACCCGACTACGGCAGTTCCACTGTAGTAGAGTAATTATATATAGGAAATAGTCAATTGCTTAAGGTATGATTTCAATGACGGAATCAGAGCAGAAATTAAGCTTCTAAGAAGGTCTATGTATTAGAAATGTCTAAAATGAATACTAGTATATCAGAAAACTATCAATCTTCGATTGGACTTGGGTTCCTTTTGCAAAGTAGCGTTTTTATTATTATTATTATTATTATTAGTAAATGGCGGAAATTTCTTGTTGCATCCAGAAGTTGGTGCGATTGGAGCCTTCGGCCTTCCTCAGCCTTCCTCACAAGCCTAAAAATCTTATGTGTGTACAGAGACCTTAGTTTTCTTACGGCGCACTTTTCGAGAAGAACACTTCCTTTATGGGGATCTAGGTGCGTGTACAACCGTAGAATCAAATTCATCAGATGAGTCAGAATCCGATTCTTCAGCTGACAAAATCTAAAATTGGTGTTTAAAAATCTGTTGTTACAAACTTTACACAGCCTGCAAGCTGATAAAATTTTCTGTCGTCCTGCATCGATGCTGAAAGTAGTTGATTAACATTCAGTATAACTACAAGCTCGCGAGCAAATTTAGAGATCTTAAAACAACCAGAAGCGTTTCAAGTCCCCGACCGCCAGACTCGTATCTGAGACAACGCTTTCTATCCCCTCATCTCGCGAGGGCACGTAGATATAATTTTCTATGGGGAAAACTTCGTGGTCAGCAATTTTATTTGCTAGTTCATAACTCGGCGTTTCTATCAAATTGCTCCTAATGGGTCGAAATTCGTAGATACTTACACGGCAAATCACTTCTTATGTCATGAATTTTTAATGGTTTATTTTTGATTGCAAAAAAAAAGACATGGTCCTTTCGAGAATGGATGGTAGTGCTTTATCGTAAAGTTCCAGCCTCAGGAGAGGACTCAATTATGCACAGGAAAACAAAAACAAAACGAAAAAGAATTTACCACTCTAATTTACTATTTTGATAAATTTCCAAAACGGAGAAAATCAGACATACACGCTGCAAGGCCAAATTTCACAACAAAAGCTTTTCCCTGGACTTGAAGAACTATTCAACTACATTTAGTCGGTGGCGTCAATAGCATCGACCGATTTATCGAACTCGTCGAAAAACAGTCCGTTTAACTGCTGATGTGATGTTCTCTTGCGAAGATGATTTACGGTACACAATGTTGCGATAAAGACTCGGGTTATGCAACGAGCCTCAGGGGCAATCTAACGCTATCACCTTAACACTGCGTTTTATTGATCAAAGAAAAAAAAAAACCCATGTGGCTGAAAAAATCACATGTAAATAAGTTTTGTGACGAGACACAGCAAACTTGGTTCGGCTCAGCGCTCGATACGGTGTTCCACGACTTATTTGAGTATATTATACTATAATGCGGGTCGTCGTGCAAAAGTGGTGTTTCCTTAATTTTTATATTTTATAACCTATGGAATTGAATAAAAAGCACTGCGTTAAGCACCAGTGTAAACAAAAGTGTAAACATTTATAAATTACGATTATATATGTAGACCATATGATTTTGAACATATCAACATATATAAATTACGTGCATTATATTACATTAATTATATACATATTAACATATATAAATAATATGCTGTTCTTCATCATGCAGTCTTTTTCTTTACTTAACAATTAATAGCAAAAAATGTTACTAAAACACCAAACTTTGTTGAATACGATTTGTACTAATAAAAACTTCTATCTACACATTTTTTTCGTTAACTACTATTATTCAACAGGTTTTCAAAAGGTACGTCTGCCCTAGTAGGATGAGTATTTTTTAAGGTTAATTATAAGCTCATTCCACAAAGCAAACGAAAACATAGTGCAACATGACCGTATCCTCAGCTTGTACACAATATATCACAAGTTGTTTATAGGATTTTCTTTCACTTGCGATTATTGACCTGAGTTTGACAGTCGTCACACTTTCCGATTGGCTTCGATGGTTTGCCACAATTCCGGCAGACATCCTTCTCTAACATCAAATTAGCTTGGTCGTTCGTCTCGTCTCTCACCGAGAGGCGAGAAAAAAGTGTGGTAAATATGCACAACATGCACTTTCACGACGTTTTTCTGTCGTTGTGTGATTGTCGGGCTGCAGTGATCGAACCACCAACCGACGGTGCAGAGGAATGATGAAACATTACCCCGAATGTTTGCATTAAATATGCTTGTGCTTATGTAGTAAAAAAAACTGTTAAACAGGAAGTTGGAGCTTATCCATTTCATGCCATGAAGCTTCAACACGCGCTTAGCTTGGAGTAGAGGAAAAGTGGCACATCGCGTCCCACTATGGGGCAAACTCACCACTTGTATAGAGTCCCATTCTTCAAAACGTCCCATCATCTCGAAAGCAGGACTCATCAATGAAATAAAATAAACTTTTGCTTTACAATCTATAGTGCATATTGCGCTTTAATTTGGTGAAACCTGTTATCTGCCTTGTCACAGGCAATTTGTTATCTAGTACTACGACTTGGCGTTCACAGTTTGCAAGTGGAAGTAACTACATACGCACCACGTCCAACCGGACCCGGGAAGGGGAAAATATATGCCCGTTATCTCAAGCCAATCGACATCAATCGGAAGCACTTCAAACGACCACAAACATCGTAGAAAAACCTAACAGAAAAAATAATTATTGCTTTTAAGAATAGAAGTTTGATGAGAAATTAGAAAATTGGCTTAACACAATTTTGTTATACGTTCAAATTAGAATCGTTTGAATATTTTATCAGATATTATATGCCAATATTGTGAATCGCGAATTACTTTAATAAACAATCCTTCTGTTTTAGTCATGGCGTGTGTAACGTTACATTCGAATAATCCCATACTCCCACAATGATAATATGAAAACACTTGTCAGAAGTAAACCTTCTTCATGGCCTTCCTTCATAGCAGAAACAAAAATGATATTTTTCAAATTGATCCAAATTGAATTAAAATTTTATAAAAATAATGATTCTGCCTCCCTTTGGGCTCATTCACGATTATAATTAATACAGTGACTTAGGTGTAAAAAATATGGATAACAGGTTGATGTTGTTTTAAGGCATGCTGCTGGTTGATATTTATTGGGTTACACTCATGCTTAAAGAAGCAAAAATAAAAAAAAAACACAATAAGAAACAAAATAAAATGTCGAAGCAACGAAAAAATACAAAATTAAAAATTTGAAATATTCTTGTAATATAGACATTTCTAATACTTACAAACAGTTTAGGATTGAGCCAGCTAACAGGAATAGTGCACAAAATTGCAAGACTGGAGTGCCGAAAGTGCACTTTTTTCTCTTAAATTTACGGTATAAGAATTAACAGATGATTGAAACACTTTTAATATACCAATAAACTTGTTTCAAATATGAATCAACTTAAATCAAATCCGAATCACAGATTATTGTCAATGTACATTATCAATGTAAAAGAAACTGAAATCCATAACATACCTTGGGAGCAAAGTCAACCGCTGCTATTTTCTCACATCATCATTATGCGTGGCGCGGCAGATAATAAACAAATTACCTCTTAAGAACCGTATATATTTCCATTTAAATTGGAGTAATTTTGCACCATGCTGCAGCAGGGCGTGTCTGTTCACTCACTGGTCGTCGGCTTTAATCGGTCTACACGAGCGCCCTTTAACCAGTAGTGGCGACAACCTTCATTCGACGTCAGATTGCGGCAAATTTCATCTCTATTAAACGCCTCGCCACGACCGACCTGTGCAGTTATCAGCATTATCAGCCTCGAAGGCGACATTGTTTCATTATTATCGTCATCGACATCTTCATTCAAAGCGAAACGAAAATCTTACCGTGCCCTGAAGATGAGTATAGTAAGATTGTAACCCAAAACCTACTAAAAGAACCAAATTACCAGCCTCTCATTTGTGCTAAAGAGGTATTCATTTGCATAAGGTTACCTTCACTTATCAAATCTGCGGCATCGTGGGCTAACACGTTGCTCTTACCGAGGTCCGCTAACTAGCACTTTTTCATCAAGATGAAGGCGAAATTTGATGCGCTCTTTATTTTATAATTTGATCAAATGGGATATCCATAGTAGAAAGCAGCTGTTGTTCACAAGCGAACGAATCCTTAAATATCCATTACACACATCGTGAACTCCTCAACGAGGAGCTACCGACGCAACATCATCCCTGCAACTTACAGTCCAACAGCGGCTTGGAAACGTGGGAATAATGAAACGGGATAAAATCATTGTAAATTGGACGAATCGCACCTTCTGCGATCGCTTGCGGCTACGCGACGCGTGTTTTATATTTATATGATGCAGTTGAGGAACCAACGATCTGTCTTACATATAATCTACATACTTGTCCATTTCGTCAGAGGCTTCTTGTAACCGCGGTATGAGCGATGTGTGAATTTCATACCCATCATCTTGATGATAAAACAGTGCAACCAGTATCGACCATATGAAGCATAAACAGCTTTAATGCGAATCCAACTTCCCAGAGACAAAAAAAATGAAACTGAGAAAATTCTGCGTGATCGTGATATCGAAGAACCAAAATACGAATGTTGTGATGAAAAATGCGTATCTTATTCAAACTTGATAGGGACAGTTTCAAAGTGGTTTATCGTTATCGTCTAACGACTGTTTCGTTAATGCACAGATTGCATACGTTAACGATAAGGACTCGGCTGTACAGAAAATAGTCACGGGTTCAATATTAACTGTTTACATAGAAGCATGAATAAGGATTTCATAATGGACCCAATGTTAAGGAAATATTTTTCTTTGTTTCCAACTATGTGCTATTAAAGGGCGATACGGTCAAAATTTGGTCAATATCAACTTGACGTATTTCTTTCAATTTTGCATTTAAAAAACCTGAACACCCCTCATTTTGAAGGTGTGTGTGTGTAGAATGTTGCTCCTATTTTGATTTTGGAATTCACTCTTCAGTTGTCAAAATGCCGTCCAAGCAAGAAGAGCAGCGTATCAAAATTTTGCTCGCGCATCGCGGAAATCCGAGCTACTCGCACGCAAAGTTGGCAAAATCGCTAAAAGTTGCCAAATCAACCGTTACAAATGTAATTAAAGTGTTTGGGGAACGTTTGTCGACAGCCAGGAAGTCTGGATCGGGGGGAAATCGAAAACCGGAAGCCGCTGAGACGACAAAGAGAGTTGCCGGTAGTTTCAAGCAAAACCCTAACCTATCTCTCCGAGATGCCGCAAATAAGCTGGGTGTATCGTCTACAACCGTGCATCGAGCCAAAAAACGAGCCGGACTATCGACTTACAAGAAGGTAGTGACCCCAAATCGCGATGATAAACAAAATACGACGGCCAAAGCGCGATCCCGGAGGCTGTACACGACGATGCTGACGAAGTTTGACTGCGTGGTAATGGACGACGAAACCTACGTCAAAGCCGACTACAAGCAGCTTCCAGGACAGGAGTTTTATACGGCAAAAGGAAGGGGAAAGGTAGCAGATATTTTCAAGCACACGAAACTGTCAAAGTTCGCAAAGAAATATCTGGTTTGGCAAGCCATCTGTACCTGTGGCTTGAAAAGCAGCATTTACATAGTTTCCGGGACTGTCAACCAAGAAATTTACGTGAAAGAGTGTTTGAATAAACGTCTGCTGCCTTTCCTGAAGAAACACGGTTGTTCCGTACTGTTTTGGCCGGATTTGGCATCTTGCCATTACGGTAAAAAGGCCATGGAGTGGTACGCCGCCAACAACGTGCAGGTGGTTCCCAAGGACAAGAACCCTCCCAACACGCCAGAGCTCCGCCCAATTGAGAAATACTGGGCTATTGTCAAGCGGAACCTAAAGAAGACCAAAAAAACTGCTAAGGACGAGCAGCAGTTCAAGGCAAACTGGCTTTCTGCGGCGAAGAAGGTGGACAAGGTGGCTGTACAAAATCTGATGGCAGGGGTCAAGCGTAAGGCCCGGCAATTCGGATTTGGAAAAGCGGAAGCCTAACTGAATATTTTTCCTGAATTTTATACTAATTGAACTTGAAAAAGAAATTTAATTTGATTTTTTAAATAAACGATTTCACCGATTTACACGCGTTTTCCCTTGACCAAATTTTGACCGTATCACCCTTTATAATCATGACATGGTCAAATGAATGTACTGGTTGAATTGCCGATGGAAGTGTTGGAGTATTTGATTGCATAGTTTTCAATTGACTTATCTAAACAGAAACCTTAGCCACCAAAACCAGCCATGTCCAAACATTGCACTGCACGCCGAGCTATTTTTTACCACGCTAGCGCGTGTATTGGAATTCACCACTGTGACTTCATGCTTCCAGACTTACACTCAACGCAGTGGGTACAACACCAATGCCAGTGCTCGTGTTTTGGTTTCAGACACCGTGTATGATGATTCGGCAAACACCACAGCCGAGTGTTTCCGATTGTGTCCGATTGCAGAATACTAGCGTGGTTAATTTATTTTATTTCTACCCATGCCGTGCTTGTTAAACTCAATCAACTTATGCGCCCGTCACCCAACGGCCAAGAAAACAAACCTATAAGTCAAATTATAATTTTTTTTAGAATCATCTAACGAGCAATTCTCTATCCGTGGTAACCAGTGTCATACTGGGTGTATGTTGAGAGCTTTCTTGTGATTGTAACCACTCGGCTCGGGTGTTTTCCCAAAAATCAAGACACGGTGTCTAAAGCAAAACACGAGCGTGTACACTCGTGTCGCGTCCATTGCGTTGCGGGTTCATCTATAAGCACGAAACTGAAGTGGTAAATTATAGCCACATGGTGGTGTGTTTGCAGTCGAGTTCGGCTCTCGTGCAGAACGGTTTGGTGTTTTCACGAAGGCTGACCAAAACTATGTGCCTAATGTTTTTATTGCCAAAACATTATATACGCAAACTAGTTTAGAGTTTTGAATTAGTTTTTTTTAAAATTATTTTGTAATATTTTGACTTGAATAAAGTGAATATAGCTAATTAGCTAATAGCTAATAGCTAGTACGTTCGAAGACATAAAGATAGTACTCGAAAAAAAAAAGAAAAACTATCTTTTGTGTATAACTTTATATTGCATGGGTATAAATATAAAACAAAATGGGGTAAAACTAGTTCAGAGTGTAATGTTCACATGTGCAAGAAGTGCTTCGAAAAGAATTATTGGCGCTGTCGTGGAAAATTCAGATCAGTCTCAAAGATCGATCACGAAACAGTTAGGAATCGACAATTCGACCGTGTTCCGTGTGAAAAGATCTTTTTATGAGAACCAGACGACCCAGTGGCGAGCTGGTAGCAGAAAAAAGCGAAGACGACCGACCCCGTGAACACAAGGAAGGTGAGGGATTACTTCAAGCGAAATCCAAACCATTCGATTCGGGACGTGGCCAAGAAGGTCTATTCCTCCGTCTGCCCAACAAACATCGGTGTTGAATTAGAGCTTGTTCAAGCAAATTTGGAGAAGCTATTCAGCTGTTTCTTCTAGAATAGCTGAATAGCTTCTCCAAATTTGTTTGAACAAGCTCTAATTCAACACCGATGTTTGTTGGGTGATTCGTCCAGCAGACAATGACACGGGGCGGACTTCATGTCTTCAAGGTAAGGAAGGCGCTTAACCGAACCGATAAACAGAATACGGCGGCCAAATCCCGCTTCAGGAAGCTGTACCGCAAGTGGTTGGTGCAGCCGAAATGCATCGTAATGGACGACGAGGCGTACATTAAAGCGGGCGCTAAGCAGATCCTCAGCCTGGAGATTTTCGTTGGCAAGTCCCACCTGGATGTTCAGGAGAAGCTCCGGAAGATGAAGGTCGATAAAGTTGCCAAGAAGTACTGGCAGGCGATCTGTGGGTGCTGCGAATTCAGTAAGCCGTACAGCGGCGTCAATGGCCAAATATATTAAGAAGAATGCCTCCAGAAGCGCCTTCTACTCTTCCTCCGGTACCGCGAAGGTGACACTCTGTTTTGACCGGATCTGACATAGTGACATTACGCAAAACTAGTGATGGAGTGGTACGAAGCCAATGATGTTTTTTTTGTGCCGAAGGTATAACCGTTGGTTCCAGATTGTTGACTTGTTGGCTCCGCCACAATACCAAATTACAAATTTCCCATAATACGCCCTTTAAAAAAAAAAAAAAAAAATACGAGCAACTAACACACTGGAACAGAGGCCTCGACTTGTGAGCATGGCAAGCGAGTGAACGTGTTTCACTCTCATGATTCACGTTTGAGGGTCACGTATATCCGGCAGTGTGAACTAAAGGGTAAAATACTTCCCCACCCAAAACCCCATTCACAGGTGTTGCACCAGGGTAGCGATGAACACGCGGGGATGAACAGAAAAGAGACGTTTGTCTCACGTTTGTTCGGCTCTTTTCTGAGTGTGTAACTCCGGGGTTTGCTGTCGTGTCCGAACCGCGAAACGGTACAGTGCGCGAGTAGTTTTTCCGTTCAGAATCAATCCGTTGCTTTTGTGTTTTTTTTTGTGTGGTAAAAGAAGTGGAGTGCGCAGACCTAGATCTCGTCCTTAGGAGCTACAAAGAAAAGGAGTATAAGAGAGATTACGATTGGAAAAAAGGTAATTGTACTTGCTAAGTATGTTCCAGTTGCCGTCGGCAGGAAAGTCCTGGGTGATTCGGACAGCGCCAAACTACCAACATTTTGTCGCCGAGAACAAGAGCCATTGTTCGGCGACACTGTCAGGCGTACTGACGGCTATTGTGTGGTCATTTGTATTGTCTGCTACCGCCTTTCACCTCTTGCTCGCCACCACCGCTGCTCAATCGCCAGTTTAAGGTCGTTCAACTGATCGCCCTAGAAGATACAGCAACCATTTCGGCATCAACATCGCCAACAGCAACACTATCGGAACCAGTAACGACCGAAACAGCAACAATATCGGCACTAGCATCGCCAACAGTAACATTATCGGCACCAGTAACGACCGAAACAGCAACAATATCAGCATCAGCATCGCCAACAGCAACACAATCGGCACCAGTAACGACCGAAAAAACAACAACACTGTCGGCACCAGCTTCGATAACCACAACAACACTATCGGCATCAGCATCAACAACAACAGCAACAGTAATTACACTGACCGAGACAACAACAGCAACAGTAACAACAACGACAATAACAGCTACAGTAAAAACAACGGCGACCACAACATCAGCCGCTGTACGGTGACAGAAACGGAAACAACAACAACAACAACCACGATACAAGCAGTATGCAATAACATTAACACCAACACCCTCCACGTAAACAGCAAGTACCCTAACCGATGTGACGTCTTGTAATAAATAGTAATCTGTTCAAATGTAAGTACTGTCGCAACTCTAATTCGTACGAGCTCAGCCCTGGTAACGGTATTTCCTCTTCTATCGGGTTTTTCACTTTTTGTTTTGCTTAGAAAGGAGCAAGCATCCCTCGCCTTTTCGGGGTGAACCACAGAGCGGTTTGATGCTTGGGAACAGTTACACGGCTACAACTCCGCTGCATCATTGAATACTTTTGAGTCATTGATGGGTGGGAATTTGCATTTTAACGAGTTCTGACCGCATACCAAATGGCCTATCAAACGTGATGTTTGTGAGAGCAACAAGCGTGTAGACGATCCTGTTTCTATATTCCCTGAGCTAACGAGGTAAAGGAGGCGAATCCGCCAAATAGAAAAATTCTGGGTGGTTATGAAGGGCAAGCTCCGGAAAACAGAAGAGATCTTCAAAACCAACAAGGATTTGAAGAAAGAGTGTAAAAAAGATGGCACAAGTGTTGCACAGAATTTGATGGATCGTGTTAAGTCCAAGGTGCGGGCATTTAGCCTAGAAGAGCAGGTTGAATAAACCAACTTTGCAAAAACATAGCTAATATGTGTTTCAGTGATGGAATTCTCACCAAAACATCAATTCATCGTGCGATACGTTTTCACTTAGGAACTTCCCGATGCTAGTTTCACACGCCAACGTTTCTTGAGTGAACTTTCTGAGAGAATGAAATATCTGAATGAACTTTTTTTACTCGAGTCACCGACGTGAGGATACGAAAAAAATCAAATATTTTTTTCTCTACATATCTTTGCACCACATTCGTTCTTGAAAAGCACACTGCGCCTTTCATAGAAATGGTATCTAGACAGAAAGATATCTCGCATAACTCTATACACTCTCTTCGGCCTGATGTATGTCCGATGAGCAATCGACGTTCAAAGTCAGTGTTTACGTTTAGCACTTAGTCCCTTTTCACAAGTTTGGTAGAAACATCGAAGAGCGGGATAAAACAAGCATCAAAACTCGTGAGAACATCGCCTACACATACTCGCTAGAGAAAAGAACAAAGCTGAGGGGATATTTGGTTGGATCGGATCTCGAATACGAGTGAAACGTTGTGAGATGGAGAAATCGCAATCTTTCGCAATGAGAAATGAAACGTTTCCTCACTCTGCGCTTACATGAATTTCTTTAGCGGACTTTGAGTGCGAAGTTTCTCGGTGATTACACATCGGTCAATAAGTCCCAGGCCTAACTACCAGATTGCGCCACTAATAAAATATCGATATAATTTTTCGAAAGTACCAACCTTCAAAAGATTACTGTCAAAATTTCATGACGTTTGGTTTATTATTTATCAAGTTACGTGGTTTAAGTGATGCTACTTTTGTGATTCTTAAAAACGATTGATTCAAAGCAATTTCGTGTGTTGATATATCTTTGCTTTTTGATGGGAAAAAACATCGTTCAAGCCCAAGCATGGCTTGAAAAATATTATCCGGTCTCTGCCCCATCGAAAACGACCATCAAACGATGGTTTGCCAATTTCAAACGTGGTCGTACAGACACCGATCATGCTGATACCCTGGTCGGCCAAATGAGGCAGTTATTCCGATAAATATAAAAAAAAAACCTGAAAATCATCATGAAGTTGCAAGAGATAGCTGACACTCTGAAGGTATCATAAGGTTGTGTTTACACCATCATATACGAAAATTTGGGTTATGAAAAAGCTGTTTTCCGAATGGGTGCCGCGTTTGCTCACACAAGGGCAAAAACACCAACGAGTCGATGATTCAATGAGCTGTTTGGAGATATTCACGCGAAATAAGAAGGAGTGTTTGCGTCATCACAATGGATGAAACATGGATTCACCACTTCATGACGGAATCAAATCGGCAGTCTGCTGAGTGGCGTGCAGACGGAGAAGTGTCCAAAGACTCAAACATCGGCTGGGAAGGTAATGGCCTCTGCATTTTGGGATGCGCATGGAATTTTATTCATTGACTACTTGAAACATGGAAAAACAATAAATAGCGACTATTGCAGGCTGATGTTGTGGTCGTTTGCAGGCCTAAATCACCCAAAAAAGGCCTCGTTTGAAGAAGAAAAGGGTGCTCTTTCACCAAGACAATGCACCGTGTCACAAGTCAATAAAACAGCCGCAAAAATGGTCGAATTGGGTTTCGAATTGCTACCGCACCAACCGTATTCTCCAGATCTGGCCCCCAGCGACTACAGGCTCTTCGCAGAACTCAAAAAGATGCTCCGTGGAAAGAGATTTGGCTCAGATGAGGAAGTGATTGCTGAAACTGAAGCATATTTTGAAGGTCTTGATAAATCGTTCTACACCGGTGGTATCGAAAAGCTAGAGAAACGTTGGAATGATTGTATCACTCTAAAAGGAGATTATATTGATGAATAAAAATGAATTTTGACAAAAAAAAAAAGTTTTCCTACTTAGGCCAGGGACTTATTGGCCGATGTGTTATATCTTTGCAATGAGCAAAGAGTGAACGTTTTTTTTAAATGATTTTTCCAACACTGATTTGTTTATTTATTCCCAGCCAAAAATATCCGAATTTTTTGTGATCATTTTTGTCTGCTGCATTTTTTTCGAGTGCAATCTATAAAACCTATAAATCCTTACAAAGACTGCGTTTAGTAATAAATATATTGGATATTTCATTCTTGTTGCATTCATAAAAATTATTGAATATTACGAATGATGTAGTCCTTGTTGCACATAAACTCGTTCAGACTCAGAGACATATAACAATATAATGGAGACTGTATGTGTTGTTAAACCCTTATTTGAATCCCAAAATAATTATTTATTTATTTAATGCATGATATGCATAACAGATCGAACTTCATTACTTGTAAATGTAATTCTCGAATATTAAAGGTGCTGTCTTCAAACAAGTAAACTTTTGGGTATAGAAAAAAACAAGAAATGATTTCAAATAGAACATTTCCAGTGATACTCAAGGACCAAGTTCTAGTTACCATCAGAAAAATTCAAGATGTGGTTATCAAATATAATTAAAAAAAAAAGATTCTTCAAGGCCCTGGATTGTAAAAATTAACTAAATCTTATCCTGTTTGATTAATCTTGTTCCTTCATCTCTAAATGCATGTGAACATTTAAAATAAAATATTGCAAATAATATTCGTCAAAAAATATGTAAAGTGTGCTAGAAGTTATTGCCGTATGACTGTATGATTATTATACTGCCGTGAAACGCATATCAGTCCCATCGTTGCTTGATTTCCTATTCATATGGGACTGATATGTGTTTTACGGCAGTATACGTATCACTGAAAAAGTTTAATCTGAACACACTTCATTTTTTTTTCATTCTCCACTTATTGTACTTATCTCAATGCAGCACATTTAACTTTCGAGCATTACATTTACAATATAATATAATGACATCCGATCTGTTGTGCATATCATGCATCATGAAGCAATCGTTTTGAAATCTTTAACTTGTCGCGATGCGTGGAACTGACTGCGATAAAAATAGGTCTGATGTTGTTAT
The DNA here is from genome assembly GCA_024533555.2 of Aedes koreicus. NCBI lineage: Eukaryota > Metazoa > Arthropoda > Insecta > Diptera > Culicidae > Aedes > Aedes koreicus. The sequence goes on from JAHHFK020004959.1 coordinate 230,133, forward strand.
AACACCACCATTTGAGGCTTTCAAATTCCAGAATTCAGTCCAGTCTAGGCTATTTTCAAACGCTTTACGGACTTAGATATGAGGTTACCAAGTATATTCTAGAAGCTGTTGTAAACATAGCATCCGAAACATAACTGTGAGTGTGTGTATTTTTTGTTTTGGATTTAACAATACATCAAATAGAATATGCAATCGAGTTATATTTGTCTTTGAATCTCAATGTTTTTACGTGTAACAAGGATGAAATCACCCGTAATATTCAATATTTTTGATAGTGTACAATGAACATTATAATCAACTACTGCATATTACTGCATTACAAAGCCTAAATCATATTGAGTGACATGTTGGAATAGGAATGGAATTCAAATAAAATAAACCAGTTTAATAATTATTTGTTTTCTGCAAAGTTTTCTCTGTTGCTAATAAACAAATCTGTTTATATATGTATAATAATTTTATAGTATTAAAATCTGTTGTACATTCATAAAAGTATTTTTCTCTCTATCGGGGATGTAAAATTTGTACAGATTCGTTTGCTGGATGTTTTCTTCTATATTTCCTGGAAAGCCATTCTTTTTTGTTAATCTTTACAGTAGTATTTTATAACAAATAAACAAAAAGTTTGGGATATGGTTGAAAACGAATCAAAAACGGATAAGATGCTGGACCTGGGATTCAAATTCATGAACTCATGAAAAGTTAACACAAAAGTTATTATATGTTACTTATATTATCCTAGAACAAGTGTTAAATTGAAGTAATCATTGTTTCGTTCTGCAGCAGGGATCAAATCTGTCTAGAATAATAAGATTGTAATTTTCACTTAATTGTTCTTAAACGATATCATATGAACCTTTTAAGATTTGAACTGAACTAATAGATAATTTCCTAGGCTTTGCTTTTTGAATAAGTGTAATATACAAATTCTGGTAATAATTCAAGTCGTTATTGTCTTACCTATAATAAAACTCGATCAAACAGGCAAGGTAGATGATACTGCAAATGGAAATTTCAAAAGTTTTCATCAGTCTGCGCACATAAGACTTTTCTATATTTCTGCGTTTTGGTTTGTTTTACTAAAGACAAATTTAACATAACCTCAACGACCTAGATAACACTCTTCATTTTTAATAAATCTAATCTTATGGCATCCCTTTCCGTACGGATGTTTTTATAAACTGCTGTACATTTGCAACCAGTCACCGGTTGTTATCGAGATCAGAATGTGTTTATCTCTTGTTCGGTTGCAAATTGCGCTTCGGGATATGCACAAAAACGATCACTTACGTGAATTTATGGGAAAGCATTATCACGATGGTTGTGCGCATAAGTGGTACTTGCGAAGTAACTGGGTACCAGTCGGGTTTTCTCTGTCTTTCGACCCTCAGTACCATGATGTTGCCGCTTCTGAGGTTGGTCGAAATGATGATAATTTTCGCGCTTTCTGCTACTCTTGCTATCAAATTATCACTTGTGATTTTTACGCCGAGCCAGTATCGCACACCGCGATCAGTGTTAAGCATGGTGAGAACCAATATTTTCCTACTAACCTTTGCGATAAACAGCACTATTGAGATACAACACCACCATTTATGGGCTAGGAATTTCAAATAGCACGTCGGTACTACTATCATAATTGTCTTTATTACTGCTCACTATAAAAATCACACCTTTCTTGTACGATTCCCCATTTACGATTGTACAAGGTCTTTTTTGCTCACCAAATTTTTATCCTGATCAAGGTGTTTAGTATTTCAGTGGAGATACATTATCACACCACCAGCCAGAGCACATTCAGGTCAGATTGCTCGGAAATGGCAGGAAGGAATTTGCTAGCTTTAATCTCATTGGTATTTTTATTGGACGGCTGATAAAATTCTTTCCGTCAGGCCACTCGCTCACCGAAATCCGGTAATGGCAATCTAGGTTGAGGAACGCTCTGGATAAGCCTTTATCTGACAACAATTGCAAAGACTGTCTATCGATCAGACATTCCGAACAGTCCACATCAGCTGGGTGTTGTTTTTGTTTTAATTGCTCACATCAGTATAACAATTTCACTGGCAAGCGCTGGAAAACACCATCAGTGATACCAGCACTGTTAACTGATAAGCGGGATTTGAGAATGCTCTATGCGCGTGACATAGCTCTAACAGTACCTTCGAAAACAAAACTTTTTCGTCTCTTGCTTTTATTATTAATGTATAGAATGCAGATTTCTTGCAAGGATGCACATTTTTTAGATAGATTATTGTAGTCTAGGTTTGTCTTCTATCATCTAAGGGTTCATCATGATAGATATCTCAAATCCAAAATAAACCATCGTGGCTCGTTAAAGTATGTAATATAAGTAAATCTGGTTTAGGAGTTCATCTTACAAGAGGAAATAAGAGCTTATTGCAATTCAGACAATTTTTTTTTTTAATTAATGAAGCAGTGTTTATGAGTTGGATGGAGAATTTCACGAGTTGGATTCTTGTAAACTCAATGTAGACTGCTCATCATTCCATTCGAAGGCCATTTGAAGGGATAAAGGCACAATTGATGGTTTAGTCTATTTAAACTGGGCAAGGTAAATTCTCATTAAAAGCAAAGCGCTTTATATCAACTGAAGGTTCACTCTCTCAGCTCAATAAGTATACAGTATATTGAGTAGCCAGCATTATATTGCCCAGAAAGAATTCAGTTACATTAAGACCTCGAATGGATGAAGTAGCAGGGAAAAGAGTAATACGAAAAGATTGCAATGTGCGAGATAACACGGATTTATAATAAACAACATTTATGATATCAGACACTTCGGGCTTGATAACCAACCATTGAATGCAATTATCGTCATCATCGTTGTCGTCGTCATTATATCGGGGCAGACTGGTCAAGATTCTAGAATGTTACTCTTCTGATTTGAAAGCTAGCCCAGTTCAGGCTGTTCAAGCACTTTACTGTGTGCACTGTATAATAAGCACGCGGTCCACAGTATCAGTGCTTTACCAGACCGGAGAGGGTGCTCCACTCTCATTTGCCTTAGATTAATAAATTGTAGCTTAGACGTAGCGGCTGGGGATGCAAAACCTAATAATAACAAGAATCATTGACAGTAATTAGTATCTGGCGCCTGTCATAATGAGTGCTTTGATAAACGGCACCAGTGGGCCTCCTGCGCCGATATCATTCTTTGGTAGGTATCTATGGAAACACAGATGTGTGTTATTGTTGATAAATATTGTTTTGCTGATGTAATGGCAATCAAATGTTTTTAAATGAACACATAAAGAGATCACTTGATACATTTTACTGTCAAAATTTTTAATGAAAAAAAAAACAAGAATAGTTTGTTTCCTCAGATTATTCTGTTAATAGTGAATAATCAACATTCAATAGATGTTTAATTTGTTAGGAATATTTTGTGAAAGCATTATCCGTCAACAAGGTTGGGAAAGTTAAGTGATATCTGCTAAAAAAAAAAGAGGTTTAGGTATAATTGTATGTGCAATCAAGATGGTGATCCACTCCCACTATATCTGGTCGATAAGGTTACATGGTGCCTGGCCGAGATTGGTCTGAGAGGTGGTAGTCATCTTAATCAAGCATTAAATTTAATAGCAGCATTATGAATTTGAGTATTTACAGAAAAAAATAATGAATTTTAACTGGCGCGTAAAATTTCCTCTCGTTTAATTCTAAGCCAAAGCTGACGTAGACAACGAAATTGTTTGCAATCTTTCATACGCCATACAACAATGTTTGCAATCTTTTATACAACAGACTAGATTCAGGCGTTGTCTGGCTTAAATTTACATGAAATATCCCATTATTTTCTGCCCTTCATGTGCATTAGATAACGCAGAAAATTAAATGTTTCCAAAGCGCGCTGCAACTACGAACCTAAAATGAATAGTAAAATTCTCAATGTGACCTACAGGTACACGATCCTCTATAGCAGATGGAAAAACTACTTGATGTGATATTTCCACTATGGAACTGACTCTTAGCTTCTGTTCTTGACCAAGGATCCCTACCTCAAGATGGCCAGTTCAGCGCAAGGGGATTAATATTCACAGAAAAAAATAATGAATTTTAACAGGCGCGTAAAATTTCCCCTCGTTTAAATCCAAGCCAAAGAAGGCGTTAACAACGAAATTGTTTGCAATCTTTCATGCGCCATACAACAATGTTGGCAATCTTTCATACAAGACGCTATATTCAGGCGTTATCTGGCCTAAACTTACATGAAATATCTCATTTTTTCTGCCAAATCTAGCAATCCCTTTATGTGCATAAGACAACGCAGAAAATTAAATGTTTCTTTTTATCTGTGTAATACCGAATATGGCTTCAAAACCATGTGCAGTAATAATCTCAAAAGTGTGTGTGATTGAATATAGTTGCTCCATAGTCGTTATATCGAATGTCTAGCGGATACTAAGCATCAGGCACTAATTTAAGCAGCCCAAACCGGAACCAATCGAGCAGTACTAAAATTTGCTTGTGAAGGATTGCTATTCAGCTGTGATTTTCTGAGCAATATGAAAACTACATAGAACACACAAGATGATCCATTACACCAAGAAAATCCATGATATTAAGTATATGTATTAAGTATAAAATGATCTAACCTGTAAAATATGTGCGGTGCGGTTCTATTTTCTTTATGCTAAGGGAAGTTTTATAATAACCTAACACTACCACAAATTTGAACAGCTCTTCTCAGTGCTAAATCCTACATAAAAAATTGATAACATATGGAGTTGAAAAAATGAAAAAAAAAAATAAAATAAAAGGTATCCACTTAGTTTTCCAAAACATGGAATACGCAATGATTATTCCTTTTGCAGCAATGTTTTAACCGGGTAACTAAAGAAACGGGCTGTCACTAAATCTGAGTAGTAACCCAGTTTAAAATCAATTTCCAAATCTTTATGGATCAATATTTGACAAATATTTCCTCAACTAGATTATTTATGGATCATTACTCTATCTAAAAGCTCACAAAATTGACTTTCCATGGATCATTTCTAGAAATTTAAGGTCAATTATTGAATTTCTCATGGATTTATTGACAATTCATTCATGGAACATTTTCAATTGCGTATGGATCATATGCATGTTTTTTATTGCACAAATGTAACATTCTTAGGATCAATTAAGAAAAACTAAGGAAAGTTATTGAACCTTTCACACTTTATTTGTAATATGTTAATGGCTAAATCTATTCTGTCATTCTATACTATCTGCACTGAAAATTTATTTTCGTAAAATAGCTTTCACTCGTTTCGTATACATTGATTTTGTACACAGAACAAATGTCTCGTAAATTGTTTGAATCATTCATATTGCTTGTCATCTGCTGAAACGCTATCATTAGACCTTTTTGTACGATGCACGAAATAAATTTCGTGAAGACCAGCCAATCACTGCTTCTCTTCAATTGTACTCATACATGATGGTGTTGCTGCTGGGGCGGACGGGAATCATTGATTTATCCCTAAATACAAATTAAAGCGCTGTCGAGAGTTTTAACTACAAACGCATTATTCAAATAACTTCTCCATGTCAGAAACATTATAAAAAAAAAGCTGAACAACTATTCGTGGTTGCGCTTTTTTTGTAATTACATTTTGGGTTAGATTAGATTAGATCTGTTGGTCATTCCTGCAACCACCAGAGGGACGTTTCTTTTTTATTGGTAATAAAATATTCGTAGCTCTTTGTATTGTTTTCGTACAATGAACGAATTTTTTTTTCTGTGTCAACAAATGCTTCGCGCTTTTGACAGTTGCGTGTGTGGCATTGAATACGAAGGCAGCTCCTATAAAGGTACAAATCAGTTTCGTTGCAGAAAACAACGAGCAGATTTGTTAGTCTAACTTCCTTCGATTTCGTAATATGAATGAAATGTAATTTTCAGTGCATCATTCCCTGGATGTAGAACGGTACATTTCAGATGTTTAATTGCTAACTTCTACATATCAAATCAAATGGATCAAATGGGTGAGCGTTTTTATACTTTTAAAGGATCATTTATTCAATGTTTAAGCTTAAAGCTGCCAATTATAACTCATCAGTAAATATAATCGCAACCCACTTCATCCTTATTTTTAAATCCTAAATCCTTTTTTTTGTTGTTCCTTGATTATCGAGATTTTCAGCCTCGGGCTGGTTCATATCCCGTCGTAGTCACTCAAACACCGCTTTTGGACATTTTCGTAACTTTTCCGGGGGTGAGATTCGAACTCGTGACTTTGGCGTGAGAGGTATGGATGTTAACCACTACGCCGGGGTCGCCCCCATCCTAAATCCTACTTCTCACTAAAAATGGAAATATTTTTCTTACACTACATCCAACTACTTTGACTACGTCATTGACCAAAGTTTTCCTACATACACACAACCGATCGAGGATGATCAGTCAAGTCCGTTTAACTCGTCTTGACCAATAACAGACTTGCTGATGACAGGTCGGCGTCGTAAACTGAATCTGTTTTATTCACACCACATCAGTGGTACGTGACTGAAGCTGCGCATCTAAAATGTTCAAAGAATGTCTCCCTCCGATCACTCTATTAACAAACAAAACCAAGCAGTCGTCAACCAGTTGTGCTGAAGGTAGGCACCGATATGCAGACTAGGGAATGGTATTACTAACAGTACAGTTGACGGTAGGCTCACACGTATAATTTTAGTGTGCTCTTCATAGGTTACGATTGCATTTGCATATGCATGAGCGTGCTTTCCCTCATCATCGTAAGAACATACCGCTGAATCTGGATAAAGAATGACCATATGATGCATTATCACATGATTTGTTTTCTATTACTGCCATAATTCGAATGCCCTGATTGTGATTAAATCAACTATTCTGTCTTGCAACTTCCTACGAAGTGTTTCAAATAATTCACCGAATTGGTTGTCAGTAGCAACTCAACAGTACCACGTGTGGAGGCTTTTTCTTCTGCGTTGGGCTTTTAAAAACATTATTTAAGTCAACATCATTTGTAGCTCTCAGTAGCTATTGATTGGCTTGTCTTGTCTCAGCAATTTCGAGGAAATTTGTATTCAGCACAGCCAAAATATGTTGTGTGCGCCGTAATGCATGTTTTTGCGTACGAAGAGAAGAGACGGTTCCGTGTTTTGCTTAACAGAAGGGATTTTCGTGAATCATCAAACACATTTTTCCAATCAACAGAAAAACACATCATCACTGACTACCACTGGTCGAAAGATCTCTTGTGAATGTTTTCATTCTTTATTTTGCGTCGTGTCGCCTTGGGACGCGATAGAAATGCAAATTTAGCGCCGAAATTATGTCGCCTTGTACATGTGTATGTATTCTTCGCGCCTGAGGCCTGATTAGTGCTAGCTGATATGCGGCTAACACTTCTTCGCACGATCAAACTGGGCGTCAAACGTTTAGTATTCATGAGGGAATCGTGACGTGTTAAATGGCGCATGGGATATACATTTTAAACCAACGTACGCTGGTATGCTTAAGCATCAAATGATGTTGTCACTTTGCTGTAAGTGTTTCTTTTTGCAGCATGGAGAATATTTGGCAAGGAGTACTATGGGATTTGGTGTATTTACATCATATTTCACAACTTGGTTTCGTTTATATAGTTGTCGCGAATTGTTGATATTCTCGGCCACATTGATTTTAGATGCCTCATCGCTTCGAACCACACAAGAGTATAGAAAAGTTATGTTTCTAACTCATTTAGCTTAGTTCAATTTTTTATACGTGGCATACTTAGTATTGAGAATCTCATACATTTGTATTAGTCGAAACTGGCAAAAAACAGATACACACAATTTCAGATAAAAGCATGAGTGATCGGTAACCTCACTAGAAATTTTCAAAAAGTTTTGTATAATATGTAGGGATGAGTATTTAAAAACAAATACATTTAGTGTTAATGTGAAACCTTTTCAACTGAATTTACTCTCGATTTCAATATCATCTTGAGTACCTTTTGCTGAATTTTGCACCAACTCAGTTAGCACTTGGTAACACTATCCTAGCATCGAACTAAACATAGTGTATGTCAAGACTTGGTTATACTTAATTACTTTGCATACTTTATTTTTAGAGAATTTATCGAGACTAATATTCAGGAAGAGCTGGGTTTTTTTCACTGTCGCTGTAACACAGAAACGACTAGACTTAAGATGCAACTTTAAGGAAATTGTTGTATTGTTTTTTTTTAAACATCGGTTTAAAATTAAGCTGTATTCTGGGTGTCAAAAATTAAGCCATGTTTACTAGAAAAATGCATGAGTAAAGCGTTAAACGCAAATGTTTTGCGACAACATCCTCTTAGTTTTTTTTTATGAAAAAGTATGTTTTTTTTTAAATTTTATTCGTAATACTCTTGTCTAACAATATTTCCAGATTACTGATCGAGAAGATATTTTTGGAGTAACTTGGGTTAATATATGTTTCGAAATAATAAGCTTTCCACAATTTGAACAAAAAATATAAACTTCCCGTGATAAGGATAAACTTATGCTAAATTTTCACTTTTCATCAATTTATGGTATGGTAGTTTGCAAGTGAAAACTTTTAACATTATTAGACTTGTAAGAGTTGTTGTTGGAAAATATATCCATATCAATGGAAAAAAATATTTTCCATTGTCCATTTAATGGTCTATTTTTTTATTTTAAAATCAATGTTAGTTTTTAAAGTGATTCTTTTTCCGCAAAACCAAATTTAAGTGTTTTTTAATGAACAATTTCCAAAATATCAATATTCTTCATCTTTCTTGGTATTGCCGTTTCTCCGTTACAGCGATTAAAAAATTAAAAGGATATTAAAAACTTCATCCATTCTTAAATGTTAGTTAAGATACTTAAAAAAAAAACAAAGTATGCACAGTTGTTCAATATCGCCAAGTCTCGGCCTACACAAGGTTTCGATCGATAATGAGGCAGTGCTGCTTAAGTCCAGTTGGCGCGAAGTTCGTCTTTTGCTTTGTACCAATGGTAAAAAAATCTTATCAAGTGTTTCTGAATACTTTAAACACAAGGGTTCATATAATGGAACAAAAATATGCAATAACTAACATATCATTAAGTGTAAGGTACATTTTCTATGAATCATTCCATTACTTTATCGATTAGACCTTTCTCTTGCGTAAGTCATAAACGCCATCCACAAGTATGAATGTAATAGAATCACCACAATTTAATTAAAATTAAATTAAGAAAACCTCATATATTAATTGCCTATCTATCGTAAAAGACTCGGCAACATCCAGCTGCGTGATTACAGTGACACGCCATTGCTGAAGTTGTAGTCGTTGATCAACAGGTAACTCGCACCATGGCCAATCGACAAGCGTTATTGTAGCTAGCAATCTCCAGGGATGAAGCCATAAACGAAGGGAAAAACTTAGTTGTTAAAACCTCCAGTTTGGGTACAATCGTTCAACGCCAAGGCTTAGTAATACATCTGAATGCATGATAGAAGCAAAAGAGGAAAAAAAATAAAACTCGAAAATAACTCACCATCAGGAGGCACAAAATCTTGGCATAGACGGTAAGCTGTGGTAACCTGTAAATAAATAAAAGAGAAGTGGTTAATTTAACTTGAACAACTAAAAACATTGTTTTAACAGCCTCAGTCATCGTCGTCGGTCGTCTTGTGGTTTATTCGCACGTACCAGGAATGCATGAGTGCTCTGTGCACAACATGTTTCAACATCTACCAAGAACAGGAGAAGGAGTTACTGCATACACTCAGTTGGATTTTCAGAAAACCTGAAACCACAATATGCAATCTCTTCAAACGATGATGGTAAATTCTTGCGTGGAAATACTAAACAACCTTTAATAAATTCAATCAAACCAACTCGCACACATTCGTTCGTCGCGGGGAGAGTTAATAAATCGCTTGTATAAAAATCCCCCTCTACCAATGAAAGGTAGCCAGTGGATTTAAAGTTCATATTTCGAATCAACTAGCAGCACCCAACGTCCAATAACCTTACACAGTCGAAACTGTGAATCATACGTATCTGATGCAAAGTAGAGCAGGAAATCTGATATCAGAGCTAGTAAATCATGGAATGAACTTCTAACCCAATATGTTTAACCACACTTTACCAACTGGATTCTGCATGTTTAGAGCTTTCAAGAAATTACCTACGTGAAAAACGCAATGTGTAGTGTTTCGGTGTGGTTTCGTTGAAGGGTAGAGTTACACCCCAATTGCACTTGATGCCAGTGCACTCGCATCGCAGGTCGTCTTCGTTGTCTGGTCTATTGGTGATAAACCCCATCGCCAGTAAACGTTATGAAACTGAGCTAATGCGTATGCATACAAATAACTGTTGATACCCTTTAATACTGTCGTTGAAATGACAGGGGCCAGCATACTAGTAGACACGAAGTAGACGCATAGTATTTTGCCTGTTTACATTAACACTGATTATAACTAAAGTTTGGTACAGACACTCACTACATATTGCATTACGTGTGACGTTTTCCTGAATTTGATAAAGCACTACGTTTTGCATACGTATCATGTTGAATGGAGTAGTCGTTTTGACTGTCAAAACATGCACATATCGGTCCGTCAGTCAGTGGTGGTTAACCAGATTTATATTGAAGAGATCTTAGTAATTTCTCTTCAAATATTCCATCTTTCATCAAACAAGTATATACGTTCCATTCCTGGCAGTAGTTGGTAATTATGTTAAAATGATATTTCGAACAAAGTGTTGATACTTTCAATTAAAAGTCAACTTTAAATTGATTGTTCATGCAATCGAAGAAGGCTCGCCATTTGGTGAATGCTGTCAGAAGTAACAAAAAAAAAACACCCAATGAACTTATGGAAGCATACCGAAAAGAAATATAATACGAATTACGAGGATTATCTTTGGACAAAGAATTTTTGTAGAACTATTCTCACTATAGCTCTGTTGGGTTGGTAACTGACCGATGTGAGATTTAAATTTGTAACATTCGTAGTGTCCAAATTAACTTTAGATATTTTCAGAGACCTCCTGAATTAGGTACCATGCGAGGCTCTCAGAAGAATTGTCTTCAGTGAAATCAGCAAACAAAAAACAATCAATCCAGTTAGTAGAAGAAAAGCAATGAACTACTCATTCCAGAGTATCGGGGTGATCAATTGATACCACGTTGAACGCATTAATGTATTGGAATAATCCATGAGTCGAAGCAACTTTTATCACTTGCTGAAGTGAGAAAATTCACTTGCAATGACGTGACCCTTCTAGGTAAATTAAATGGAGAGTCACGTCACTGCGACGAAACTTTTCTCATTTCACGAAGTGACAACTCAGTCACTTTGACTCTGGAAGAAACCATCAAAGTCTTTTTACGGTTGTTTTGGAGGCATTAAAGACTTATACCAAACTTCTGCAACGTAGCCATTAAAATGTTAAGTATGTTATTTTTTTCTGTTATAAACACAAGTTGTTCTTATCAACTGAGACATCTACATTAAACGTCAATCCTTAAAACCTAAAATATGTGATGGGTCAGCACGTAAATATTAGCGACATCCCTGTGGAACTAGATGAATCGCAAAAATCTGATCCGATGTTTGCTTCTTTTTTTTTGTGATCTTTTGCATAATATTTAGTTTCTACCATTTGTGTTATTATGTCCTATATAATGAATGTTAAACACATTTATTTTTTTATTTTTGCACAATTGTTATTGAATGAAAAACAATAGGTAGAAAAAGCCTCAAAATGGTGTTGGTGCTCGATAGCTTTTTTTCCTTGGAAAATTGGTTTCAAAACACCATTCAAATGGTAGTTTTCAATATAAATTGAAAAATAACTCGAAAAAACGTGCTTAATTGCATTATCATGAATCGTGAAGGAACTCTATTAGCTTTGAATAATTCAAGCTTTACTTTCTTTCTAACTCGTTAGAAGTCAGTGAACGCGTTGGTTTTTCAATCCGAAAGTCAAAGGTTTGATTTTCGATACAATGGAATGTTTTTTCGAAAGACAAATGGATTCGCAAATGGATATCTTGTGCTTTTCACAAACAATACAATTAGAAATGGCCCTAAATTAACTCCCCTTGCCCTATAAGCCTTTCCGTAATAAGTGCATGGCCTCTAGGGCATGTTAATCCAAGTAGAAGAAGAATTGCCAAACTTGAAGATATATCTAAAAATATGTATGTAATATTCATAAAACTTTTAATTTCAAATTAATCCATTCTTCATAACAACATTCAGTTTCACTTCGCTTTAAAAAAAACACGTTTTGAAAAACACTTTTACGAGCGTATTAGGAGAACGATTGTTATTGGAAAACTACGAGAATTTAAATTACCACTTCACTTTATCACTTTTAAAAAAATAAAAAAACTGAAACAATCATTTTGAACTATTACTAGAAAAAGCGAAAAAGCTTATCTTTTGACAGATAGGCCTATTTCGTCTGCGACCTACAGACTTCTGTAGTATCGCAGCATTCGAAACTGAAGAAATCTGTAGGTCGCAGACGAAATGGTCCTAGCTGTCAAAGGATAAGCATTTTCCAGTGGAATTTAAAGGAATTTGCTCGCGTTTACTATAATATAACAATTTATAGTTTTGTATTATTTAAAAAGTGATCAAATGTAGTGTTAATTAAAATTTTCCTAGTTTAACGAAACTTCATTTTAAAGAATACAACTTTTTCTGTTATTTTCAGGGTTTATTATGTTTCCATGCACAGATTGAAAGAAACATTCAATATTCTGCGTTATCTAATGCACATAAAGGGAATGCTAGATTTGGCAGAAAATAATGAGCATATTTCATGTAAATTGAAGCCAGAAAACGCCTGCATCTAGTCTGTTGTATAAAAGATTGCAAAGATTGTTGTATGGCGCATGAAAGATTGCAAACAATTTTGTTGTTTACGCTTTCTTTGACTAGGAATTAAACGAGAGGAAATTTTCCGCGCCTGTCAAAATTCATTATTTATTTCTGTGTGTCCAAACTTTCGTTAACCATTTGAATATCTTTTAAAATTTAAATTTTACCATGGATTATATAAAACATAAACAATTGTGTAAAATAAGGAGCCATAACTTTCATTAGAAGGATCAGCTCTTGAAAATTTCTGTCTAGAGCATCACAAGCAATGAAAATTAAACAGGCATTTCAAACTGAAAGCGTATTCGAATCGTGTTCATTGAATAACAGCCATGCTACCAAGAAACGATAAACGACGGTACATAATACAGAACTCTTAAAGATATTTGAATGGTTCGAATATTTTCATTTTTATCCACATATCTTTCTGTCTCTTTGGAGATGCATCATGAACTCTCACTAATAAATCAAATCAATTTATCTTGCAATGTTCACCTGATAGGCACAGTCCATAATATACCTTGTAGAAAACACAACAAATACCTACTAACATAAAGCATATGTGTTCTTCATAATATGATGATTTCCTCGTCACTACATAACAATGTGAAAGCATAACCGAAACTGAAGAGATGCACCCGTCCGTGCCATATCGGCATTACCGGTAAATGACTACATTTAGGAACGTAACTATGAGGCTGTGTGGTTCCACTTGTCAGACAAAAGTCAGCTGTAGAAGCACGAGAAGAAGAGATCGAGAAATGTCTCCTATGTATCTGATATGTATCTTTTTCTCGGTAGGAATTGAACGGCAAACGTAACCTACCATTTGGAAAGATTCCTCTATCTACCATGTCACAGCCGAACGACCTTTGCACCACCTTCCCCTTCTGCTATCAGTTTCAGCTCGACAATAAGGTTGCTTATTATGTACGGTTTTTTTTAAAGAAATCGATATATTTAATTTTGTCATATGATATATCTCAACAGAATAACAGAGAGGACAGTTCTAAACATGGGCCTATTGCCCAGGAACCTTCGAACTTATAATAACCGGACAGCTTTTGTTTTGATGACATAACATGGTTTATTCCTGTGATAAAAACAGCATATGTTCTCATATACCATAGGCCAATCAACATGACCTATATAATATTCATGACAATATTATTCGATGGAAAAGGATCATTGAACTACTAGTCAGTCAAACCGGGAAGAACTTTGCATGGTTACTATACCATATTACAACGGAGTGGATTCTTTGCTTGATTTAGATATGTACATTTTTTGGTAAAGTGTTTGTTAGAAATCAATTTGTTATTTGTATTCGCTGGGAATTTGTTCAATATTCTGTTGCATAGGATGGTTTAAAATGCCCCAGCGCGGTAACGAATCTAGCATATATTTGGAAGCAAAAATGATGGCTAATCGAAGGCATCAATGAACGAACTTTACATTGTAAGTATTTGAGCTATCGTGTGTCAAAGTTGACCGAAGAAATAATCTCTCTAAGATATTCTATTTTAAGTAACTTGAAACTTGAGTTTTCTATTTACAAATTTTTCACGGTGGTTTAACCGTTTTGGAGACTTCTTTAAGAAATTTGTTAATTCAATACTAGTTAAAATTCACATGACTTCCCAGTGACTGTTAAATTTTCAGCATAATTCATTCGTTGAGAATTGAAATCGAGAAGGCTAAATTGACAAATTTGTATGAAAGACGGCTGCAGATTACTTCAAACGGCCGATGATTATTCATATTTGCCACAAATGATTAAAAAGAATAAACTTAGTTTCACCGTTTCACGGAGTTCATTTGTAATTTGGATAGAAACATAAAGAAATCGATTTCAATTTTGAATTAGTTATATAAAAAAAGAATGCAATAAATGATTTATTTGAGGATCATTTATCTTTTTTCAAGGATTTTTATTTATTTTTATTTTGGAAGATGTATTTATGTAGATGGCGAGCATTGTCTTCTTCATGAAAATAGTGTATTGGCAAAATTCATTACCGAAATTATGTTCATAATATCTTGAAATAGTTGAAAATAGCATTTTGCTGTGTATGTTCATTTTTAGTAAAAATCATAAAAAAATATATATTTCACTACTAAAATGTGTCTATTGTTACGAAATAACTAAGTTTCTAAAACCTGAGGGCAAGTTTATCGACGCAAGGGCTCAGTATGGATTCTTTGTCAACAGCCGAAGCTAAGAGTCAGTTCCATTGTGGTTGTATCACATAAATAAGTTTTCCCACAGTATTTATCTAAACATTTTAGCATGAAGCAACATGACAAACAATAAAGGTTTTTCAGCATTTCAGCATGGAGACGCTGGTTGGCGTAGCCTGGGCAGTGTTGTCAATTTGACAATAGCGAAGTGAGTGACTGCGACTGAAGATCGTATGCAAGCAGTGTATATATCCAGTCTCATTTAATTAATAATTTCAGCACGCTTTGGGATCATCCTTGCATACTTTTGCGTGTAAGAGTATGGAGCAGCATGACAATTTAATGCTTGTAATTTGTTTTTCTCCAATTTAGCTTAACAGTGAAACAGTGCTAAAATTCTATTTCTGAACTTCAACTACTATTTCATAAATGACTGGCGTGTGATTATAAGCAGTATAGAATTGAATTTAAATATTTGTGTTAAGTGGTATTATGATTAGATACTTCATTTATTTCTGCTGCGATATTCTTCGACTTAAAGAATTGTCTGTTGATTCTAAAAAAAATTAAATATCTCTCCATTTAAAGTTTATCTTCGTTGATTGGACTCATCTACTCTGATTTTCAGCTTTGTCAGGACTATTAAGATATTACAAAAAATCCAATTTTTATTTTGCAGTAACAATTTAGATGTCAGATATATTTTGTTAATACATATATTATGTTCTATTACGTAAATTACATACATACATTCAATAACAAAGGGTAAGGGGGGAATACAGGGTACCAGACGAAGTGAAGGCTGAGTGAGGGATTCGTGGTTATCTGGCCCAAGTCGTGGATGACAGTATGCCTTCCTTGATGGAAATCATCAGATCAAGTTCAGCGAAGGTCTAATTATCGTCCGACAGTCTACAGTGAGTTTGCTAACCCAATTTTTAACCACCAGACGGAAATCCTAATGTGTATTGCTTTCTGTTCATTTTCTGTAATAAGAGTGGAGATTCTGTATCCTTTCCTTGGGTTTCGTGTAAGTGCTTCTGCTTACGGGTCCACACCACCGTTTTTGGCCCTTCATACAACGAAAAAGTGAGGATTACAGGTATGTACAGTTTGATCTTGCCATTAAGAGGAACTGTACGCCATGGCAAGTCCTGCACTGGTGGTGGCTTCACATCACATCTTGACAAACTTTTTTTTTTGTCACTCCAAGATTTTCCAGAAACAAATAAAAACAAAAAATACGTAACCTGTTGAAAAATTTATCGACTAATGAACGCGCAAGTCAATACTAACACTAATCTCGACAGATTACATTGAGTGGTTCACTGTATTCTATTGACAAAACTTGAACAACTGATTGTTAGAATGGCTTCGAGTTCCTAAACAAGCATGTTTTATATACAATATTTTGAAAATCATGTATAAAATCTATTTTAGTTATAGTGGGTGACGGATAAATTTGCAGCTAGCATGAACGTCCGAATGTAGGGATTGAATCTTATCAAAATTAAAATCTGCTGAACCTGGCGCCCGTTTCCAAATCCGTTCTCTCCATGTCTTATTTCCATTGATTAGAAAACGCAAGAGCGATTCGTATCACCTAACGCCATCCTGTAATGCTGGGTGGCTCCATATTTACACACACTTTGGTACACAAACAATACCCCACATGGCGCAAATTAAAATGTATTGATTTAACTGTAAGACCAAAAATAAAACAAACGAACAAGACTGATAAGTGTCGCGAGTAGGGCGGGTTTCGGCACGCTCTTATCATTTTAGACCCATTGTTCTCTAAGCGGAAAAACACGCATGTGTTCGGTACCACGTTGCGCATCAAGCCTGACACCTGGAGTACTGCTGTGTGTATCAATTTCTTTTACAAACCCTTAGTACACTGCATGGTGGAAGTGACCCGCCTGGTAATAGATTTGCAGCAATCATGGGCTATTGACCTTACCACAGCCGCTTTATTATGACAAAATTGAGAGTGCGCCAGCTTAACGGTTTACAAACCTTTAGGGTTTTTTTTTTTTAAAGAAATTTAATCCGACACGAAACAAAAATAAACACGAGCTTTTGGTTTGAACGATGACACAGGAGGAATCCAATATATATGTCATGGCTCTATAGCAGTCTTCATTGAAGCATTAAAACGGCTCACCACCTCTTTTCCATTTTTTTCATTCCTTGAGGTGCTGCAAACGAAATCTAAAAGAGATGCGCTCGTCAAAACCAATGAAATGCAACCGCCAAAGATTGTGATAAATTATTTATGAATGAACGACGATGCGTTTTTTTTATGGAACGCAGCAGAGATTATGATATTTGATACTTTTCGATTCCTTTGCTTCCTTTGTTGACTCGTGTGGTAGCAACACTGACGGTTTTTGGCCCACAAGCCGCTCCGACATTCTCAAGAGAAGTGCTGCGGTGATTGTCGTAGCGTAAAATTCAAGGTGTAAACATGATTGACATAAAGCTCAAATCCGGTTTCCAGCGTTTGTTTTAAAAGTTTGAAATTTGGACTGCAGCAATGTTGATGTGAGTGAGTAATCATCAAATGCGCTTCAGGTTGCGTTAAAATTTGAAGGAGAAACATGATTTCCGTTGAGAATCCCGCTAATTGATAATTGTGTACCTCGGTAGGATTACGTGGGAGGAAATGTTCTATTTTGATGATGCGTAGATTATCAGGAGATTATGCTTGTTGTTCTCACTGTGTACAGGAACCGATGGAAAAGTGGTCAACTGATCTGATTATCATAGTTACGTGTATTTCCGTAAGAACTAAATTGGATTCAAATTTTAGATACACAGTTTGAAAGAAACTGCAAAACACTTTTTACTAGAAATCTGTACACAGTATTCAGGGAAGGCTATCAAAACCTATTTGCTAGGTTCAACTGTCTTCACCGACTTTCTCTTGCGTGAATAACACAGCGATGTATCTGGCGTTCATTATGCTAGAATAAAACTTCTCTAATCAACCTATATGCCAAATATGACATATCGGTGGATCGAAAAAAAATTCTCTTTTCGTCGAGTATGAGCCCTGAAGAATCTCCTTCTTTTGTCTCTAGTTATAAGGCAAATAAAAGTTTTTCTTTAACGATTTCAATAAGGAATCTTTCGTAAAATGGCAAAGTCCTAATCCAGAATTTTTCAAAAGAAGATGTTACTACGTACTGTTTGAAAAGATGCCTTAATTTCCAGAAAAAATATCGTTTTACAGGTATCAATACACGATTCAGCCAAAAATGAGGGATCAAAATCCGCTCAGTTGTAATTTTGCAAATAAAGGCACTTCAATGATGTATTGATCGAAGCAGTCTTAAAATTGATAAACAAAACCTTTTCCATAAATCATTGTACGACCTTAAAATAGTTTTAAGTAGTCTTTTAATATATTTTAGATTCAGGTTCTTTTTCTTAGCAATTTTCTTACAACAGACAATTCGCTGGAACAAAGTACGATATACATTTATATCGTACAGTTTGTTTTTGTTCGCAATATTCAAGTAAACAAATGAATTTGAAAATGTTTATATTTTTTGGTTCAACCTAATTTTGATTTATAAAACAGGTGTATGGACTTCGTCGTACACGGTAAATGATTATCCATGTGTCTCAAATTTAGAAAATTAAAAATTTCGCGGAGAAACATGGAGAACAAGTGACTCTGCGCTTCGGTAGATTCTCTATGTTTTAACATTATTTATCGAGGAAACAATAACATCGAACCTATCAAACAATTCGCAAACTGGAATCAAAGTTCTCATTTGGTTGATTTCAAGAAAAATAAATAGTGAAAGTAAGACACAGTGTCAATCTTACACAGAAAAAAATAATGAATTTTAACATGCGCGTAACATTTCTCCGCGTTTAATTTTAAGCCAAAGCAAGCATAAACAACGTAATTGTTTGCAATCTTTCATACAGCTTACAACATTTGTGGTAATCTTCCATACAACAGACCTGATTCCAGCGATATCTGGTTTAAATTTACATGAAAGATCCCATTAATTTATGCCAAATCTAGCATTCCTTTTATGTGCATTAGATAACGCAGAAAATTAAATGTTTCTTTCTATCTGTGTAGAAAGGATTCTTAACGGTAGTTTTACACGTTTATCACTATCTCTCCATCTTTGAAAACAAAAACATTGAATTGCATGGTCAAATTATTTAAAAAAACGGAAAAATCAACATTTATTTGAGATGTCGGCGCCATAATGAAACGCCATCGATTGTATCATATTCCTGATATAAAAAATCAAGCACTGTTCTGATACCTTCACAGTTGAAAAACAACACTTTAGCTTATGGAAACTGCTACCATGTTATGCAATAGAGAATTCTAATTCTAGATGTTTTTTTGCAGAGCACAAATCTCGAATGAAAAGTTTTTCCATGTAACATTGAAAGTTTTATCGGGGTTTACAAATCCTTACAAAATCAAAATGTTAACTCATTAGGTAATGACGCTCTTAAACGGTTTCGCAATGAATAATCAGCTAATGCTAACATTTTTATGTATACAATGAAGATTTTATTCATCCAGAATATATTACACATATATAAGATCTATATTATTGACGAATTTCCAATTTACCAACAATATCTCGTTCAGCACTAGGCAACATTATCTCAGAATCGCATAAAACTTTGTATATGTCAAGACTTCATCATATTAAACTACTTTGAATATTTACACATGAGAAAACTAATCTAGACTTACAAAGCCCGTTGTTCTGACGTTTTTTTTTAAACCTATGTAATGCAGAAACGACAAGACTTACGAAGATATTATGGGATATTGTTATATTTAATGTATAATGTTATTCTAAAATTACTTTTTAAAAACTTAAAAACTTTTTTACTGAAAGTACTGTACTATAAAATAAAAAGTCGCTTTAACATGTTTTATTGGTTTAGCAAACAAAAGAAAAATATTTCAGAAATACGTAAATTTCGTAAAAAAATTTGCGATATGCATATTAAAGAAAAACAAGTTTATTTAACAAGTTTTTTATCATGTCTTTTATCGTTTTACGTGTTTGCTCTCAAACACCAATTTTATCAAAACACGTAAATTTTGGCTTTCTTTCATCTCCACCATGGCCGATAAAAAACCGTTCTTTTTAATTAATTAAAGCCACTCCAGATGGACTATCCTGGTTGGTACCAAAATAGTTAATTCTAGTAGCTGAACGCACTGCTTCCTACCTTGTTAAACCAAAAACAAAAAACTGTTTTAGTATTATTTATTTATTTATTTATTTTACCTTTAACATCATCGGACAACATGGTCTACACGATAAAACTTAAACTACAACATTTAAACTAAATGCGTAATATTGGCTGGACTTGGCTAACCTCGAACTAAATGTAAATTTTAATTTTTAGGACATCCATTTTCGGATTTATAGACTGTTGGACTGTTGATTTATGAATACGAACACAAAAAGCTCTCTAAAGCATTATGATTAATTGATATGAAAGAACATCTGTTCACAGAATTGTCTCTTGGGCAGTTCCACTTCCTTCACAAGACTTTTAACATGAATACCGAAATTCCCAATGGAAGTGGGTTTGATTCGTAACATGTTCGAGTATAGGTTATGCCGAACACAGTTTGAAATAATTATGTTATTTCATGCGTTATCTAATGCACATATATAGAATGCTAGACTAAGCGTAAATTCATAAGATATGTCATGTAAATGTAAGCCAGATATCGCCTTAATCAGGTCTGTTTTCTAAAAGATTGCAAACGATTTCGTTTTTTACGCTGGATTTGGCTTGGAATTGAGCAAGAGCAAATTTTAAGCGTCTGTTAAATTAGTCTTTCTTTCTGTGTATGTATTGAAACATACAGCTTAACCTGGTAAAAATATTGATCCCGTGGTAAGGATAAATGGAAGCCAAATTTACACTTTTAATCAATTTATTTGTGACTGCACCAATGGAGACGCATATATGCAAACATTAATAGACATGTAATAGTTGAAACATTGTTTTCATTAATATGCCTATAGCTTCATGTTCATACGAATTGTAAGCTGTGATAGTGTGTTCTTGCAACATAAATTTTATTTTTTAAGTGATTTTTTTCAGTGTAGTACTTTAGCTAAACATATCAAGGTATTTTTGAATCAACAGTTTTTAAAAGATATTCTTTGGTCACATTTTTGTAGGTTTTTCCGTCTCTGCGATACATTTATTTAGAAAAAAGACTATAAAGAAATTTTACCCTTGTTGGATGTTAAACTAGATGAATTTTTCAAAAGCAAAGTATCCAGTATAGCTAACTGTACACACAAAGTTTCATTCGATTTTGGTCCATAGACGAGTTGGCGCGAAATTCTTTTTTTGTGCGCTGGCATATAAATGGATACGGGATTCACAAGTTTAGAGTATTAGACGCATTATATACAAATAATAAATACAAGTCATTTTCTGAGGGAATTTAATTCAATTCTAGAAAATTAATCACGGTTTCACCGATAAAAACCAAACAGTAAAATTAATATATTTCTGAATACTTATTTCGTAAACCTATGGTGGCGTATTGATTCTCACTTTCATCAACTCGAACTGCTCGATGAAATTTTATGCGCATATGCTTTTGAACTAGGAAAAATGTTAAAATGTCAACGATTAATTTAGCTCTTAACTTTTGACACTTCCGAAAAACCGTGACTCCAAAATTCGGCGATTTTTCTTGGTTTTAGAATTCCAAATAAAACAAATCAAGCTCACATTTATAGTTTGTGTAAAGTAAAATAATCAACAATGCAGGCATTGTCAAACAATGAAAAAAAAATTTGGTTTATAAATGATTTTCAGCAATAATGTGGCCACTTATTTTAATTCACTTATAATCGTTTGCCGATACCTTCTTCCAGAGGCTGATTTTCAAAAAATCATGTATGATGAAACGCCCATCTTCCCATCCGTTAAAGTGTTATTCCTATTAACCTCGAGACGGCCGCGAGTATTCGGTTCTATCCCCCTAACTTTAGTTTTAAGATAACTGATGTATATGAATATGAAAACTTGGCTCTGTAAAGTTGATTCGATTGAGCCTGTACAAATAAATAATTTAATAAAAAAAATGTATGATGAACTTTTAGCGCTTGACTAATCCTGCATCATTGTTCAACGTTCCATTGTTCCAACTCAAATATCTCTGCCAGCATAGCATAATCAATCCGCTAGAGTGTATGTTATTCTTAAAGAGGTCATAACAACATCTTGCAGAGAATGGAAATTGCTTCCACAGAGCATTAAAACACCTTTATTGTGATTGGTTTTATGTACTTTTTCAAACTTAGTAAGATATTTTTACCAACAGTTTTATTAAATCATTCTTGAGAACTGCTCGTAGACTTAAATAAGACATAAAATTGGACGTTCACATCGAAATGTTTTCAAGAATTTGAGAACCGCAGTACTTAACAAACGGCACATGTTGATAGTCTGTGTTAATGAACCCTTATAGAAGGCAGTGTTTGCAAATTGTTTTTTTTTTTTCAGCTGCCTCAATCATCGAGGTGGTCCGGTCACGACGATTATCCACTCAAACCTCTAAACAAAAATGTCGCATTCCTTTGCTCAAGAGTGCTTTGCTTCACCGTTTCACTCTGTCTGCCCTTGCTTGACGGCCACTAAAGCTTTCAGCCACGAAGCGAAGTGGACATGGGTCGTATTTATAACAGCAGTCGGATTCTGTTACAACTTATCAACCGATTTGTCATACTCATTATGTCTCCTGATAAGGACGAAAATCCAACCGTTGATCGCCGTAGGCACTACGGCTCATACAATACCGCCAAAGGCACTACGGCTCATACAATACCGCGCAAAATATTTCAATTAGTTCTGGTCGAGAATACTTCGGGCTCAAGCTATGCACTCAAATGGCAAGAAATGGAGCAACTGCCTTGGTATTTATTATTTTATTGCACAAACCTGACCTAACGCAACCACGTATTGGCAAAGTGGCATTTTTTTTAGCAGCACGTTTACCAATCGGCTCTTCGGATTGGAATCAGGCGCGGTACAATGCATATTCCGCATATTCCGCATATTCCATTTATAATTAAGACATTAATTAAATCATCCGCATAGAAATTATACCCGTATCTATATTAAGAGGACAATTTTGTTTTATTTTCTGCATTTTATTACTGCTAATTGAAAATAGATTGATTGTGTGAGACAATAGATGCGTTATTGATAATGCATTAGTTTTTTATTTGTCTATAACTTATTTTAAAATACACACAAAACAAGCCTTAAAATTATATTGGCTAGTTTTTTCCCAAATAATGATGAAAAATTTATTAAAGTTTTGGAGGCCCTTAAAATAAAAATGTGTCAGGGGTTCATAGCACAAGTTAATGTATAACATTTTTAATTGATTTGAATATTTATGTTTGAGCACGTATAAAATACTTCAAATTATTTCTTCATATACACGGTTATGCCGGAACTGAGGCATAACAACCATAGACTTATGCATTAAAAATGACGTTAAATCTTATATTTTGAAATCAACGTTTTACCAGCTTCGATATCAAAGTCGAAAATGCCAACGATTTTATTTTGTCGTACGTTAAGATTGCTACTTCATCTTATCCAGCATCCTGCAATATATTTAACTCGATTAAAGACTTGCAAAGTAAATTAGTTACAAAACTTCACGGTGTATGTGCATGAGCCGCATGTCACCTTAAATGTTGCTGCTAAATGGTACATTTATCCTACAAATTATTGCTCATTAGCAACTGCAAACGATTACTGTGCCATAACTATTTGATTTCTCGACAACCCAAACGAAGTGGATTATTTTCTGCTGCGTACTAGTTCTGTAAAATGTCATTGGTGGCCTCAACAGTTTGATATATACGTTTTAGCAGTATGGTTGTGTATGTCAATAATTTGAGAGTTTGATTTGTACATTTGTTGACAGAGCGTTTATAAAAAGGGAGGAAGATGCATCTTTGGTCCTGTCATGGTTGACAGCATTTAACGGCGAGAGGAAGAGTGACAAATTAATTTGGCACACAATTTAGAAGGGTAGTAGGACATTTTCAAATCATTCCTTTCGGGGTTTGACACCAAAGCCGTGTACACTATCAATTATGCATAAACTTTAAGAATACACTAATTTAATATCATTCAAATAATGTAATGTTCTGATTTCTTCAAATAAATAGAAATGTTGTGAGGCACGTGGTGCCCGTAGCTATTTTTATCATCGATGAAAAAAATCACTTCCGTACCAGACTGATGACACCGTGATAGGGGTTGTAGCGTCCCTTCACACGCGGAAAACATTGTTTATTTATACCACGATGATCAGCACTCGCAAGTAGGAAGAGTAGTGGAAAAAATGAAACAGTAAAAATATACACAGGATATGAACGAAGCATCACATTGCTACAACCCATAAGAGACGATTTTGTTGAACAGTACCGTATTGCCAGATTCCATTACACAGTGAGTCTGAATGTCATATTATTTGGATTTAATTCTTAACGTGAAAATAAAAAAAATATTACATCGAAAGCTGTTCTTATTTGATCTAATAATCTGCTTGGAATAATATTTTGCATCAAATTTTAAATAAAATATCAACCAAAGTAACTGCCTGTCTCTGCCATTTTTTAAATAAATTATAAAAACGAAATTCAAACATAGCATACGAAAATAGAAAATGTTTATGCTACACCTCGTGCTTCAGGTAATCTCACTTTGAAATTAAAATTGTTTAAATTTAACGTAAGCAAAAAAAAAAAAATCTGGCTGGTGGCTGGTTTGGAACCCATCACATCAAAACTATGGTGCTACTGTATATGAAAGTTCCTGTCTAAAATACTTTGGAATATTGTGAACTTTTATGTCATAACATTATCCATTAACTTCTGGCTCTTGGGTTGAATATTGATAAGACAAAAATATGTATGAAACATGTTTGAAATTAAGAAGACTACCTAGTTCTGTTAGTGGATGGTAAGTTCTGTTTTCGCTTTCATAGTGGAGTCAAACCTCAATTAACCGACAGCAACTTTTATAGCAAAATCATTACAACAATATGTTGATCGATGTTAAAATAAGCCATACATTTTTTTTCCAAAGTCATATTCTTTAAAAAATTTACTTTCGCATTAAGAAGGAATGGTTCAAAGATTAACAATAAGTTAGTACCCATAACATAAAACAAACAATCAATTTGTTCTAAATAGAAAATAGTACGAATAATGCAGAAAAAAAAACGTTTTAAGGATGTTTGTACAAAACCGTTTCATTGAAAATTAAAGTTTATCGAATTGACGTTGAACGAATCTTGCTTTGGATTTTGATGAGGAAGAATGAATTAGCTAACGTAAGGTCACTCAGTTTAAAAATGACCAACATCATGGCTGATTTGCATCGCGCTTTCGGTTTTTTAAGGCAATCTAAGAAACTACGAAGGTTTCACATTAATTCACATGTTACGGGAATGTTACACACTAAGTATTGGTTTTCTTGCTTGGTTGTTTTTTACCAAAATCTCAAAAGCAGCTCCAGCTCGGTACACCCAGTAATCTAATTTACTGAACTTATCATAAATCAATAACGAAATGTTAAAATTACTAAGATTTGGTAGAATACCATTACCGAATACACCGAGCCAGCACATATGTTATGAGTTCGTTAATTCATACCAAACTCAGTAATCTATGCTAAGCGTTCATATGGGATTTAATCGAACTATGCTTAGATTTGCTTTGCAAAATTTTCCTGCCGATTTAGTGCAAATCTAAATCAAGCTCAGACTTCGGAATAATTTGTGCCATAATTATTAGCACATGGAACCAAAGCAGTTTCCATATCAACAAAGATGACATTTAATGACGATTTATAAAGTGTTTGTACCATACACCTGAGCAGTACGCACAATCCAATGAAAAGTTGAACATGCGTTATTAAACACTACCACTATCAATTTGACAGAATTGTTGATCTAAAACATCTCCCATTAATTGCTGCCTCTACCAAAAGGTGTGTTAGTCAGCTCTCTGAGGTTTAACATAGATATTTTTAGTGTGACACACCCCGCTAACAGTGTAGAATTCGAGGCCACTGTTTGATATATTATTAATAAAAAAAAAAATTCACATGATTCGTATTGTTTGTTTTTTTTTTTTTAAATCACTTGGAGAAGTCAGGTATGTCAACAAAACACTGTGAAAAGTCTGAAAAAATGCGGGAATATGAGAATGAGGTTCTTAGGTATCAGATCTGGTTTTAAAGATAATTCATCCCTCTCATGCCTAAATTTTATGCATCAAGAAAATTCTTACAGATATTTCAACGAACAATATTTAGCATTATATATTAAGAGGACACAAAGGTAAATGCCTGTTTAAGCAGCCTACCAATATAACAGAAGTTAAACGACTCACTGAAAATTACATCATTTTCAAAAATACTCAAAGAACGTGTATAAACTGTAAACTATTCAATAGAACACAGACAGGAACTTTAGTTATATACTTTTCAGTAACACTGAACAATAATATCTACAACAATATGGAATATTACATGGAACCTCATCAACATGAACGGAGTTAAAATAGAACAAGACAATTTCGAACTCGACTGCTCTACAAACTACACGTGCCACACATCTATAATCACCAGAAGGTTTCTAATCTCTAGGACGAAAATATCATCCACACCGATCAATAACGGATTGGGACGATCTGATCTTGAAGGCGGAGTAGTTACCAACCGGTCCATAATCACATACCCAGTTGGTCACGACACCAAACCATCGAACATCATCCAATCATTACTTGATTAATATTCCAGCACTTAGCAACATCAGCAGATATCAACGTTCATATCAGCATCCAGTCAGTTTGCACAGGGTAGATATGTATAAGTATCGATTAATAAATGCATTCATTTGTAGTTAAACAGTAAAACTGTGCAGGTGTTTTTTTCTTAAACATGATTCCGAATAGCCATATCGTATGACATGCTTATTGCTTATCACAATTTATTATTGTGTGTTCTTTGCATTTGCATTTGCAGAGCTATTTATTAGGATTTTTCGATTGCATTAGCTCTCGAATCATTATTAAATGAGTTGTTTAACTCATACACATTTTAAGACGCTCTTTGGTACCTTAAATTCCCATTTATAAATGAGAGGGTAGAATTAGCAGTTAACATTGTCTTGAAGTATCATCACATGGTCTTCTGCCCGGTTTTGTCGTAATAAGTACAACTCGCAAATTCTTTTGCCAAAGACTATTTAAAATTCTGAGAGTAGTAGTAATGATTGAAGAAGCACAAATTTCTGAAATTATGCAAAAATCCAACACATCTTCTTATTTTCAACCTTGGCTTGGAGATTTCATTTGACCAAAAATACATTGAAAAGCCTTGGTTATCCAGTTTGGCTTATCAATAATGTAAACAAATAGGATTCGGGAATTTTTAAACTTAAGTAAAAGTAAACTTTGATGAATAGCGCACTTTTAAATATGATGTACATTTTCAAGTAAAGTTTCGTTCCAAAAGTTCAGTTAAATTAGAAACGGTGATTTTTTTTTCTTTTTTTGCATGATGGGCCAACAATGAGCGATTAAGCTAGTGAAATTCTCAACCACATGATCTTCAATGTGATTTTTTCTAGAATTAGAAATGCGTCTTCTAAGGAAACTGATCAAAATCAAGTTGTAATGCAAAGGCAACTAATGTTTACAAAAAAAAAACACACTTATTCAGAAAATAATTATAGAAGAAGGTGTTATGCTCTAATATTTAAAAAAAATTAAGAGATCTTTTTCATGTTTTCCTAGAGGAATCTGCCGACGGTAATTTTTTATCCGCGTTTCAAACAAATTTTATATCTTATCATACATGAATTTGAATGCAACTGCATTACCGTATGGCCAAAAATTTTCAACAAAATATCTATAATGAAAAACAAGATCACATAATTTTAAGATTTTCCATTTTTCAACCCAAATTTTATTTTTCCGACCCACCATGCATGACATGTTCCCGGCTTTCTCCCGTTCTATTGTATAAGAGTTTACACCACTCGATAAATTTACCCTCTCTATGTGCTTTAATTAAAATTTCATCGGGGTAGGTACTCGTTACTACTTTCGCTGTCTACTTGGTGATACTTCTATCCTCGCACAATATTGAATGGACGCGTACCAAAGTAGGCTCGTAAAACCACGGCTAGGCGGCTTGTGTGTGGGAAAAGATATCAATGTAAAGTGATGGCAGGGAATACAAAGAGTCTCTCCTCTAAATTTGATCACTTCTATCCAAATCTGAACCAGTTAGCCAGTCGAAAATGAGCTGGAGACTATTCATGTTCTTGTTCGAAGAGTTAATTTTTAGGGAACATCAAGAGGGGTTGACGACGAGTACGCACTTCAACTGAGCTAATGGTACTGATGGTGATACTTACATCGTATTTATTTGGCCTCATTGTACCTTTTTATTTTGTGTTAATAAAATGTCACATTCATTAATGCTACTGAACAGATAGCCACCGATCCAGATTGCGGGAGTTATTGCCAAACAGGTTGATACACACATATAAAAATCTTTGAAATCACTCCACTTCAATTAATATAGAGAAATTGATTACGAAAGAATTCTTTATTCCTCTTTTTTCTTTGCAATATGCACTGCTTGCCTCTTGAAATTTTGTTTTATTTTTTTTAATTATTATTTTTATAACAATCTTCTATTATCGCTGTTTTTTTTCTTTTCTAACACTTCAGCTAATACAGTAGCCTCCGGCGCGTGACAAGAGGTTGACTAATTGTATCTTCCGAATGATTGTTTTTATTCACTTGACACTGATTCAGCACTGCTTTGTGGCAACATTTCAAAGGTTTCCATTCAGTAAATTTCGTGGGCTGCAAAGTGCATCGTACCACCAGTAGAACTTCCGTTTTCTTAAAGTTCATTACGTTTGAAACCAATTACATGTATAATGTTTCACCACATTATGAGTTCCCGAACAAACAAAAAACACTACACAAAAATTGCTTCACTCAAAAGTATATGAATGTATTATAACATTTTAACATTACCTTAATGCACATTTATTTGAGTTTAACTCTGCCATCGGCATCAGCCATATGAATCAATTGCATGCGCTTGTCGTCTAAAAGCTCTTCATCCGCAGTACACATTATACACTTTTAGCATTCACTTGAATATCTTCTT
Source organism: Aedes koreicus (assembly GCA_024533555.2). NCBI lineage: Eukaryota > Metazoa > Arthropoda > Insecta > Diptera > Culicidae > Aedes > Aedes koreicus. The sequence goes on from JAHHFK020004959.1 coordinate 259,435, forward strand.
GTTTATGTTTTCGTGTATATTGGACGCTAATGTAAATTATTCTCTTCGTTGTGGCTCAAATAACCTGCGAATCCACTATTTTCCCGTAATCAATCAACTTTCTCACATGTATCTAGATAAAACACCAAACCAGTATAAATAAACATCTATTAACTAATGTGTACACACTTAAATCTCCGGTTGAACTCAAATCGAAAATAAATCGTTATCAGGAAGCTGATATTTTTTCCTCGATTTACTGATTGCGCGCATCACACAAAAACAGATACTCTTCACTGCTTTACACACCATGCAAGAAGAACGGGTACGAGTTATGATCAAATCAATAAGATCAATATTTCCATTTGTTACGGCAAAACGTCGAACAAATTAGGCTTCCGACACTTTTCGTCCAGCAGCAATGATCCAAATAACCGTCGGGCAGGATGCTTCAACCTCTTTCCAATATCCTTGCGTGCTAATTCCACACGATTTCAGTCCAACACTGTTAGGAAACGCCATACACGAGCGAATTGTTCATCATACGAGGCGCAAAACAGTACTAAATGCTTGCCCCAAGCTGAATGTGTTTGCAACCGTCCGTCGGTTGGCTGCAACGCTCGGCGTCGCTGTTGTTGCTGTTTTTTAATGGCTAGCTCGCTTTTACTCTGCTTCGTCCGATGCCAGCGTTGAAAAGATTCACTGTAAACCGAATGTCGCACGAGGGCTATTCATGTTGCATCACATGGTAATGCGACAAATGAGAGGGAGGATTTGCGCCGCATACCGAAGCAGCATGGTGGTATACAACATTCGATTGGGGTGTGCAACGGAAGTCAACTGCATTCAGCAATGTAGCGGCAATGTTGGTTTCGGAGTTTGTTCTCATTTGTATTGTGACATATTCGCTCTTGTTAAACCAAATTGGCGCAAAATCACTCCCTTACAGTCACACGATAATGACCGTTGATATCAGATTATGTGGCAATGTGTGTAAACATTTAACAATTTCTTTTTGAACTCGGGACTACCTTATTGTTAAACGATAGCATATTCTAGGACATTAAATCTAACTAAAACTCTAAGACCAATGTTGTCGGACTTTCTTTTTTGAATGCATTGTTTATATAATTGAAGCAATCATAGCTATTATATAGTGTTTTCATAATTGGCCATCTTTTTTTTTTGTGAAATTTAAGTGCTAGGCTGGGAAGGTTTTTAATGTAAGCAATTATAAGTATTGAAAACGAATGGTTTAAATTGATGGTATTCACTGAATCTGCTATGAATTTAACATAAACTGACTAGTGAATTGAATCAGTGGTTTCACCAAAACTGTCTAAATTATTATTAACAAGTTTTTGACATTATTTGTTCTTTTTGTAGATTCTGTGATTTATTTAGATTAGTTAAAGATCTAGATGACGCTGGTTTATACTTGAATTAAGAGTTGTGTTCTGTCAGTAGAACGCAATTGAAATTAAATCCAAGTAAAATTTTGCGTATGCTCGATTTGCTAATATGAGCATATGGAAATATATTAATTGTTATGGATAATTTATTGTGTTCAAGCTACTGAACACTGTGACATTATCAATGACCAGCTTAATAATTCTTCTTATAAAAAATGGGACTCAAGAAAAGTTTTTAAGGTTTGATCATTTTAAGTAAAACCTTTAAATAGAGCTAAGTCTAGACTGTATGTTTAGATGATAAGCAACATCTCTAGAATTGTCTGAACCCTTTTGTGGTAGACGTTGTTGGTCCTAAGCTTCCAATTAGTATTCATGATGTTACATCATATCTCAGTCGTCCATCCAGTCATCTCTTAGGTATGCTACTCCTTTTTTTTTTGCATTTCAAGCTATTTGTTTATTACAAACAACATATTTGCTGCTCTCAACTAAGTGTTCTAAATGCACCTACACAATTATTCAAAGAAATTGGATGCCTTTGATGCATGTACTCTTTTTGCATTGAGAAGGATTATATCTATGGGAAACATCCGTTAATTATAAGACCAATTTTTATACTGCCCTTCATTTTGGACCTAGCTATTGCAAACATATAGTTTCGTTGACGACTTTTAGTTATTGTCTTCGTTTCCACTGAAATCACCAACAAAATCCATTGAGAAACTACAAAAATATAGCATGGCAAAGGTAGTATCGCATGCTTCTGATTTTCACAAATTTTCACGCAATCATAATCACAATACTAGAAAGTTATTTAATGGATCGCGTGCTAATGTATATCGAGCTGCTGTAAAAACAACAATGACAAAAACAAACAACACCCAAAGACAAATATATGATTTTTTGAACCTGAACAAATCATGGGCGTATTAACACACGCAGGAGTATTGAAGTTTAGAATTTTTCCGAATACTCAACGAGACATAGCAAAAACATGGGTAATGGTGCCGTGATTTTAGGTGAAATTGATCAGTCAAGTGAAATTATGGTTAACCTATCACGCAGAAATAAATAAAAAAAAAATGAAATGATACGATGGCTTCAAAACATGTAATTGATGTGGCTAGAATTTGTTTAAATAAAGATTGGTGTCATTTTATACGGTGAAGAGCATATGTTCCTATGTGAAATTGTCTGTTTGCGTAAAAAGGTTCGATGCGAAAAATTTAAACAATCACTAACATTTGCATTCCTCAATTGATGTTATTTAATTCTCTGAAGAACAGAACACTGAAGTTTTTTTTTTCATAATCTATAGACTCTTACAAACATCATGTATTTTCTAAGGGCGTTACTTATATCCATGAGTTTATCAAAGTTTATAGAATATACTAACATATCAATAACATAAATGCAATTGTTTTAGATGCATTTACCACGTGGTATACCGAGTTTTGTTATGCAGGTTGCATATCTTACGGGCGGTTTAGCAACGTTAATCTTAGCGCTTATTTTGTCGCAAGTGCATGAAATCAATTACGAATGTTGATTTGGAATTTTTTATTTTTTAGAATGAACAAGATAGTGTCATTAAGAAGGTGGCCATGGGTGAGATCTATCTGATTATAACTATATAACAATAATCCTATTTTCAAATAATACTAAATACGTGTATAGTTTGGAAATCTTACATTTCCAAATCTGGAAGTGTGTAACAGAGCACTTATCCAAATGATATCGGTAATGTTTACATGCGGGTCTTATTGCGGGCATTCTGAAATGGGTTGTTGGATCTGCAGTATAGCTATTACTTTCTAGCTCCCGGATTAAAGCTGCTTCCAATGGTCACTTGAAGGATTGTTGTAAACATATTTCTACCACAATACCATTGCCGGTCAATGGGTGTTAGATTGCACACACACACACATATCAATAACATAAATGTAATTGTTCAAATTTAAGAAAACATGATCGAGTTCAGATAGCTGAAGTTTAGTAAGCAAAATATTTTTACAGTACTGTAAAAAGGTGTAACGTTGATCGCATTTTTCAGCATTATGTAATTATTTTGTCCATGAAATTGCATGTTTTCTATTTTTTAAACAATTAGATCTTATGTCTTTGTCAATCGGCATGATTTCTGGTCATGTTGAGTGGCTTGTTTATTTAAAGGACAGTTTTAAAATACAAATTTTGAGTTTTAAAATACAAATTATCAATATCGGCTAGCAGTGACCAGCTACTCAAATACCTTAAAAGTCAATTATATGAACAGTCTTTGATAAAATTTGGGTTTTGTGAATCTGTATGTCATAGTTAAATTTTTATATGAAGTGCAAATTCTACATAAACTATGGAAAAGATTTGTTGAAATGCAAGATAATGCCCAAATGTAGGCAATTACTTAAGAAGTCTTTAAAAAAAACATGCATTTATCTTAAATAGGAACATTTTATCAACATTATCGATGAATTTAATAGTTTGGAAAAAAAAACCGCTCCGAAATTAATGACATACGTCAGTAAAGATTGTGCTCGAAAAAAGGCAACACATTCTTTTGTGTACAACTTTTTATTGCATTGTTGAAAATTGGTGAAATTTTGAGTATTACTAGTTAAAAGTGTAATGTTTGCATGTGCCATTCGATTCGGGACGTGGCCAAGAAGGTCAATTCTTCGATCTGGTTCGTCTAGCAGACAATTGAGCGGGCCGGACTCCAGGTAATGAAGGCGCCTAACCGACCCAATAAACAGAATACGGTGGCCAAGTCCCGCGCCAGGAAACTGTACCATGGGTGGTTGGTGCAGCCGAAATGCATTGTAATGGACGACAAAACGTACATTAAAGCGGAGGCCAAGCAGATCCCCGGCTTGGAGTTTTTCGTCGGCAGGTCCCGCCTGGATGTTCCGGAGATTTTCCGGAAGAAGAAGGTCAACATATTTGGCAAGAAGTACGTAGTGTGGCAGGCGGTCTGTGGGTGCGGCTGATTCAGAAAGCCATACGTAACGACCGGCACCATCAATGGCCAAATATATAAAGAAGGATGACATCGTGCCATTACGCGAAACCAGTAATGAAGTGGTAGGAAGCCATCGATGTTCTGGGTGATTATAAAGGGTAAGCTCCGAAAAACAGGGAAGGTCTTCAAAAACGACAAAGATTTGAAGAAAGAGTGGATGAAAGTGTATAAGAAAGATGGCGCAAGTGTTGCATAGAATTTGATTGGTAGCGTTAAGTCCCAGGTGCGGGCATTAAGCTTAGGGAGAAGTTTGAATAAACCAACATTGCAAAAACATAGGTAATATGTGTTCATTTATTTCCTAAGAGTTTTAAAAATGTCCGACTTAAAATGAATTTTTGCCTATTGAATTTTTTTTGAGTAAAATCTTTACAATTCTTACGACCACTTGTTTGAATGTTAGTTTTGAATGCTGCTGATTGCTCATTAAATAAAGATATAATTAGTAGTTACTGCATGTGGAACACGTTCAATCATCCCACCAATTTCATTGCATTGTATTTACTTTTATAATTAAGTAGGGCTTATAAATTAACTGAGCCAATGTAGTCACAATACGCATAAATAGTTTCTCGCATATTTGAATTTTGAAGTTAAATTGAATATTTTACAACAACTCAATCAATTGAATTGAAGTTTGGTAATCCATGAACAATTGCGTGGTATCAGATTCTCTAAATTTGCAGGTGTTCCAGTTATTGGCCTAAGTGAGTATGTAGCAACGTATTGAAATTATGACCATCCATCGGTGGCACAGGAAATTGATTCAAGTCCAGAGAATTCTTTGAGACCAAGCAAGACCTTGTTTATTCTCTGGATGGATTTGGTTTTGCTTCTGATTAAGCGTAATATACCCTAAAAATTTAACAATTTCACCCGAAATCACGATTCTTTACTTTTTTTTTAACTTTCTTTGGTTGGCCTGTAGCGCCGTAGGCTGACTTGCAACCGATTGTATTTCACTCAGATTTTAGTGAAAATTGTCAACTTTGTCAAAAAAAAACTAGGACTCCTAATTGAAGCTGGCTTAGCTCTCTTTTATTGTTTAATAGTTTTGAAAATTGCTGGACTGATACAGAGCATTTAAAAGGTTGCAAGAATATAAAAATAGCCGCAATCATGGTCGACGTCTATCACTACTTCAAATATTTGTAAATCACTGAACAACTAAGATTTCATATGCCATAATTTGAATACATGTTTTATTTGCTTCTGCGTTTGTACCTTCAAATATACGAAATTATTATACAGCAATTCCATAAAAAAGGTTTACGATCCTTCAGAATTTTATAATAATTGGTAGTTTTGTTCCTTAGCCATAAATATTAGACCCTATTTTTTTTTATTTTGGGTGGTCCAAAAATTATTTTTTCTTGAAAATGCATATTTTTCAAAAAATCATAACTATTGAACCGATTTTAACAACTAAATACGCAGATGAAAGGTAACTGAATAATCTTTTTTGATAAAATATAAAAATAAACCGTAATTGCCTTATGGAAACATGAAATATATAGGTTTTTCGTGGTTTTCCTTGGTCTTAGGACCAAACAGCCTCCTCGTTTTTTCATATTTTTTCGTAAATGTTTAGATCTGCTAACATAAGATATCAAACAATTGGCCTCTTTTTTGTATTTTTGTTTTAGAGCTACATTTTTTCAAAAATTTCATATTTTTAGTTTTTGCTAACCTATCCTAGCACGCGTTTCCAATCTTCAAGGTAACTTGCCAACCATGCGTCCCCATCAATCTAAAGGAATCTTTATTAGTTCATTTGGCTTTTTGAGAACTTAGGAATAGGCCACATGTTCTCATATATGGAATTTTAAGACCACCTCCCCTCTGTGGTTCTTGGTCAATACATTTTTTGTTAATTTATATGTAGCATGTGTTCTGGCCCCCTCTACTCGGGTTCCGTCTCCCAAATGACAACGTGGCCAACGTGGACACCGTAATGAAAAAATAAAAAAATACGGGTAGAATTTTTTTTTACAACGAACAAAACTACGAGTCATTCTGGATCAACAATAGAAAAGGGCCTATCAACATTTGTAAACAAACACTTCTGAGCCCTTTTTCTCGCAAGCCGTTGGCAATACACACACAAACCTACAGAATCGTCGTGTAGGGGAAACTTTCCCATACATGGTGGTGGGATATATATATATATATATATATATATATATATATATATATATATATATATATATATATATATATATATATATATATATATATATATATATATATAATATATATATATATATACATATATATATATATATATATATATATATATATATATATATTTTTTTGAAGCCGAAAAATGTCGAAATTCGAGCCATCAAAGCAGCATTTGCGGGATGTTTTAATTTTCCTGTTTAATTCGAATAAAAATGCATCTCAAGCATGTGAATTGCTCTCCGAAACATACCCGGACTACAAAATCGACGTTCGAATGTGTCAACGTTGGTTTGCACGCTTTAAAAGTGGTGATTTTGTCACTGAAGACAAGGAACGCCCCGGCCCGGTCAAAAAGTTTGAAGACGTCGAATTGGAAACTTTGCTCGGCCAAGACCCCTCACAAACGCAAAAAGAACTTGCAGCAGCATTGAGAGTTAACCAACCAGCCATTAGTAAGCGTTTGAAAGCATTGGGAATGATTCGAAAGGTCGGTCATTGGGTGCCATACGAATTACGGCCGAGAGACGTTGAGCGCCGTTTTTTCACATGCGAAGAGCTGCTTAAACGGCACATACGGAAGGGTTTTTGGATCGAATTGTGACTGGTGACGAAAAGTGGATCCATTACGACAATCCAAAACGTAAGGCAACGTATGGATACCCCGGTCATGCCACAACATCGACGGCCAATCCCAATATTCATGGCCAGAAAATCATGCTGTGTATTTGGTGGGACCAGCTGGGTGTGGTCTACTATGAGCTGTTGCAACCAAAAGAAACCATCACGGGCGAAGTCTACCGGCGACAACTGATGCGTTTGAGCCGTGCATTGCGTGAAAGTCGGCCGCAATACGCTAAAAAACACAACAAAGTCATTTTGCAACATGACAATGCTCGGCCACATGTTGCACAGCCGGTGAAAACATACTTGGAAACGCTCAAGTGGGATGTCCTACCCCACCCGCCATATAGTCCGGACATTGCGCCATCCGATTACCATCTCTTCCGATCGATGCAACATGGCCTGGCTGACCAGCACTTCCGTAATTATGACGAAGTCAAAAAATGGATCGATTCGTGGATAGCCGCCAAACCAGCATCATTTTTCCGAGAGGGTATCCGTCAACTACCACAAAGATGGGAAAAAGTTATAGCTAGCAATGGCCAATACTTTGAACAATAAATGTATAACCATTTTTTCACAATAAAGCATCAAATTTGCAAAAAAAAAAGACATTTTCTAAGAATACACCTAATATATATATATATATATATATATATATATATATATATATATATATATATATATATATATATATATATATATATATATATATATATATATATATATATATATATATATATATATATATATATATATATATATATATATATATATATATATATATATATATATATATATATATATATATATATATATATATATATATATATATATATATATATATATATATATATATATATATATATATATATATATATATATATATATATATATATATATATATATATATATATATATATATATATATATATATATATATATATATATATATATATATATATATATATATATATATATATATATATTTTATAATCTTTTTTTCCTGCATAAACTTTCATTCAGATGCTATAACTAACCTGACAAGTCGTATAACATGAAACAATTTGATAGCGATGATTTGAGGCAGGCGTGGCAAATCTTCGCAAACAATGTGTTTCGATGAAATTATCTTCTCTGGCAGAGTGACTGATCGAGTTTTATTGACATTGTATAGTTATAATTAGTTTAGAAATCGATTGGCGCAACATTAACGGTGTTATCGCCATGGCAATCAGTCGGCGCCAGAGTTGAATTCATTCGCCGTTTATCAGCAGTTTGTCCGCGTTTTCTTCCTTGACACCCACGATTGATTCAGTGTGCATGTGTGACTTTTTACGCACCTTTTTGATGGCGGTTACATCGCAGTTGACTGTGGGAACAGATAAGAAAGGAGGTGTAAAAGTTTACAATTTGGCACCGAGCGCCGATTTTTTAAGACTTTCCGTATGCTGGAAAACTAGAGAGGAAGCGATGTACTTTCCATTGAAATAATAAACTAATCTTATCAAATGGTTATGTATCGGCGAGGGCGATAAAAGAACGAAACAAAAAAGAGGCCACTTTGCGAGCAGACCATGTCTATTCTAAAAGAGACAGAATAAACTTCTCCACAATAACAACACATTTTTACAAGGAGTAATTTATTGATGGTTCCAAATACCCGGAATTGAGGCTTTCACTGTAAAAAATGGAGTGAATTTAAGTAGATTGTGAAGAATGATTATTCTTGGTATAGTTTTAAAACATTTTATTGACATAATTAACTACAACCACCAACGGGACTATCACATTGCGCTCTAGAAAGTCAATTAATCCAATGAATAACGATCTCACGATTTTCATACGTCAGGTTTTATCATTATAATATAAATTTCTTATCACCTGTATATCTTAAAATAAATAAAAGCCATAGCCATAGCTGACAAATAAAGATACACACGTAATGAATTCAACCAGTAATCATTCAATCAAATGTCTCACTGACGCCAGGGGATAGATAATTTGGGAATTTAAAAAAATGCTTATGGATGATTAGGCTCATCGGATTCAGGTGGACTGCTTTGAACCTGGAATGTAAATTGGCTTCTTTCTTAAAAATAATTCATAGCTATGATGTTTGTATTTCCATTTTGTTAATTGTTTTTTTTTTTCAATCCATATCGCGTGTCTTCATTACTGCGATCAATTTTTAGATCTATTGTGACACATCCCCTTTTTTTTGCTTTAGATATTGTCAGCATCTCAAAGATCTCAAAGGGTTCTAGTAGCCCTTTGCGGAACAACTTAAATCTTTTCTTGGAGATTTACGGGCAGTAGCATAACAAGTTTTCCGAGTCTTCTTTATCCATGTCATAAAATTGTCAGGAATAATCTAGAAGTTTTCTTATCAGCTTCAAGTGATATCGGCTCGGACAGTGTAACTGTCCACTGCAAGTAAGGCATTTATAGATGGTTCGATCTTTTTGGTGAGATCAGGAGTAATGAACCGCTTTGATTGCCTAGCTATGAAAGTGTTGTTGCAGTTTGCCTCTACTTTTAAGCATTCCCAGGCTTTCATCTCCATTCTAAGTGAAGGAGCAGATAAACCACAAAAGGGTTCGGGTCCTACGAACTGATGAGACTATTCGAGTCTTGCTAGCTCATAGGCTCTCTCGTATAGATCAATTCCCCAATGGCCAAGAACCCAGGAAGTACAAATTGACTTAATTACGACAATTGATTGAACATATTCCCAAACATGCTTGAAAGTACATGTTGCTGACTTTAAAGCATTAAGAGCTGCTTGACTGTCCCACATATTGCATATATTTGAATATCTATAGTTCCTGCGTAAGCAACATTCCAGAATTGCTTGAATTATAACTTGGAACACAGTTGGCATCTTACCCATTGAAATTGAAATGTCAATCCCTGGGCCAGTTACACCTGCTCCCACTTGATTAATTTGATTAATTGGTTGTTGTTGTAAGCCGTTTCAACAGCCATGAAACGATATGATGAAAGAATCTGTTGATTTGCATTGACTTAAGAAGTGATTATGACCACAGGTCGCCACTAGTTTTTCATACGTTTCACTTAGAAATGAAACTTGGAGTTGTAGATTCATTATTACAGTTGAATATTGTTTATCAAGATCTGTATGTTCAGGCCAGTCACCAACTATAAATATATCAATCTTACTATCTTCGTTGACTAGATTGACAATGCATTTTAAAACCTCAAAGGGAAAACAACTCTAAAATTATCATGCTAACTTACCTAACCAATCAGACCAAGGCTGCTGTGGCCTCTGCTGTACACAGGTGTGGTCTCCATAGTATTCGGTCCATGGCTGCCCCTCGACAGCATCGCTGCCTGCGAAGGGTCCGCATGTCGCGATCTACTTGATCGATCCGACATTCATACGACATACCCAGCCCTTCGTAGTCGACTGATTTTAGTGATGTGTACGATGCAATTCTTGGTTCATTCGCCTCCTTCACGTTCCGTCTTCCATCTGCACTCCACCGTAGATCGTACGCAACACCGTATGTTCAAAGACACCAAGGGCACGTTGGTCCTCTACTAGCAATGTCCATGTTTTGCGGCCGTAGAGGACTACCGGTCTAATCAATGTCTTGTAGATAGTCAACTTTGTAGTTCGGCGAACTGTGTTCGATCTTAGCGTTCTTCGGAGTTCAAAGTATGTACGATTTTGCATTTCTCTGCTGGTGTTGTTACCGGCGGTCAGATGTTCCGTGAGACAGGTGCGAGGAAAAATCATCTAATGGCCACAACATGTTGAGAAATATTCTACTGGAGAAATTTCATGAATTTTGATACCCATATTGCCAGGGTTTTCTACTGAGAAAGACAGGTCCGAGGACAAATCATCTAATGGCCACAACATGTTGAAAAATATCCTACTGGAGAAATTTCATGAATTTTGATACCCATATTGCCAGGGGTTGCTACTGAAAATGTTCAGTGGCCCCACGGGAATTAAGACTAACGACACTTTTTCAAATTCTCCTACGTCAGCTAAAATATTTATGCAGCATTTGTGGACGCTACGTGACAAGGAAGATCAAAGGCTCGATAGGGATCAGCCACCGCAATCAACGGTGGGTGAGATCTTTGGGAGGTTTCACGATCAGCTTCCGCTATTAAATCAAATCCGTATTGAGCGCTATGTAATTATTTTGAATGCTGTCTGGACGGAGATCAACTGTTTTTCGGAAGCCTTGTAGCAGGCACATGGAGCCTGTTTCTACTTGAAAATTCAGGACAGGGATGGTGAGGTAAAAATTAGTCTTCTTTCCTCCAAGTCAAGAGTGGCACCCCTAAAATGCCAGACCATTCCAAGGCTGGGGTTGTGTTTAGCGCCTACTGTCTCGAGAAAGACTCGGTCTAATGGCCTAGACCAACGGATATTCCTATATTAGGTCAAGAGAAAAAAGAAAGGCGATGAACGGTAGCTACCGGAACGGTTTCTACGATTGCCGAATTCAACCACGACTACATTAGTAAACTTTCATCGTACACTAACCTCGTTCGTCGTATGGCTTACTTGTTGCGTCTGATGAAGTTGCTGAGAAGACCATCATCGGAGAGGAAAAATCCGACGTTTTTGTCAACAGTGGAATTACGGGAAGCGGAAAATAATGTTGGCAAAGTGTATGTTCGACCCATTCCTCGACGTGCTGCAGTGAAGGCTTATGTCGTGATCTTCACCTGTCCATGCACAAAGGCAGTTTATTTGGAACTCGTGTCTGATCTATGAACTGACCAGTTCCTTCAGGAACTACGCGACTTATGTCACGGAGAGGTAGGTGTGCAAATATTTACTCCAACAATGGCACCAATTTCACCGGCGCCCGCAATAAATTAAAAGAAAGATCCGGTAAAGAGCCGTGATCATTATGACACTGCATCCAAGGAGTGTGCCAAGGATGGCATTCAGTGACATTTTATCCCGCCAAGTGCTCCTGATTTCTGAGGTTTATGAAGGGCCATCCCATTCACCAAACACCCCTTGCTCAGAGTAATAGGAGAAACATCAGTATCTTCAGAAGACTTCAGAACTCTGCTAACACAGGCTAGCAACTTAGAGCCGCCAACACCCGCACACTTTCGGATGGGCTTATCTCTTCAGTCAATTCCCGAGCAAGACTTAGGAAAGCTACCTATCAACCACTTGGATTCTCTACAGCTTACGCAAAGGAGACTTCAAGATTTCTGGAAGAGATGGCGCAGGGAATACCTCTGCCTGCTGCAGGCAAGGACTAAAAGGTGGCAGCCAGCTGTTCAAATTGACGTAGGCAGGTTAGTAATCATAAAAGACGACAACCAACCCCCCACGAATTGGAGAATGGGGAGAATTAGTAAACTTCACCCGGGCACAGACGGAGTAGTTAGAGTTGTAACTCTTAAAAGAGAAAAAGGGTTTCTAACTAGACCGGTCAAAAAGCCCTGTATCCTACCGCTTCCTGAAAATGACGAAAGAACAAAGCCGAAGGACTCCTCAACTTAGAATCATCTTTCCCTTTCCACCCTCCTATCCCGTCGAAGAGGATCTGTTTTCTATTTTCAGAAATTCGACGAATTACAGGGTAGGAAGGGATGTTTAGAAGCAAGACGATCCATGCAATTATAACCCTGTCATTCTCAAGCCACTATCACCAGCCCAGCTCGGGTGGTCAAGATTCCACACACCGATAAAATGATCTCCCTCTGAGCAGCACTCCCTCTCACTACACAGCATCAGCAAGCATCATCAAGCATTATCTTTTCATAACCATCATCGATTGCCATCAACCTAGGGGAGTGATAAGGATCACCGGTACAGTGTCCAGCAAGAGATAAGAGCGGTGAGAATATCACCAGTTTTCAGAAGCCGACTGATAACATCGCATCGACGACAAACTGACCTATTTACGGTGATCTTTCGGGGGCAATGATCAGTCCACCTCAACCAGGCAACGGTATCGCACGGGCAGGAGACCCGCGACAATTTTTAAAGGATTCGTATTAACTGTTAAGTTAAGTGAAATACACTTGACTTAGGCAAAAAAAGAAAGTGCATGTTCTCAACTTGTTGCTGAATTAGCTGCTTTATACTTTACGCTAGAAATTGTTGCCTCACTTACACCGGATCAGTACTTCTTTATTACGGATAGTCTCAGTTCTATAGAAGCTTTTCGCTCCACGAGGCCGGTTATGTACTTCTCGTATTTTCCCATGAAAATAAGGGAGCTTCTAAGTGCTTTATCTTCGCGTTATTTTATCATCACCTTTGTCGGTGGCAGGACGCAGATCTTATTATTTGGTCTTGTGCCGAGTCAGATCTTAGTTCTATGATTCCCTTCGGGCTCGAGGTAGACAACCTAATGTAAGGTTCGAGATATGTTGGCTCTACGTGATCTAGACTTTATGAAACTCATTTATGTGTTTTTGACTAAAATTAGCCTTAGATTGTAGTTTGTTTAACTTAATGTTTAGATTTAGTTTAGATTTAGTTAGATATCAGTGTTTGTGTGTGTGTTATTTTTGTTCAAAAATGTTCAAATAAAAAAAATCAGTTAGAAGTAGACAATTCGAATTAAAAATACATGTGTTTTGTAAATGATAATTAAAACTCCCACCCCTCCTTCTCATACATGAAATTGTTATTCCCTCTAACCACGAGACGGCCGCGAGTAATCGTGTCTTCCTCTTTTAATTTTATTTTTAAGATCATTAATATATGTTGAAATAGAAATTTTGGCTCTGTAAAGTTAATTCAATTGAGCCTGTACAAATGAATAGAATTAATAAAAAAAAACAAACTTCTATTTTCAAAGCCAGCCTCATGTTGATATGGAAGCATATCTTTCGATGACACACGTTTTTATAAGAATTTTATAAAATATCTAAAATTGTTTCCATTCCAAAGAAAGTTGCAGTTCCAGTTAAGTTGCAGTTCCAGTTAAGTTGCAGTAACATTGTTTGATGACATACTGACGTTTAACTGAAAATTCAACGTACTAAACAAGAATTGCGTGACACAAAAAAACAAAAATAAAAACATAATATCGCATCAATCATGTCAAAAATACGGTACTATTGTACAGAATACATAATATGAAATAAACGAAACCTTCCTCGATGTAAATTTGCCTGTTATGTTTGTAGATTTTCGTTTTTAATAGTATTTCTTTCGTGTTTTGTTGCGTTCTTCAGTATTGTGATCGTGCTTTTTGAAATAGTTTTGTTGCGAGCATTGCTGATAATGCTACACATGGTAGAACCGTAGCCTGAAACATCCGTATGCATTGTCCATTTAAGCTCTGATCTTGCGTAAGTTAATCAAGTTCCCTCACATTCATTATTACTTTTTGCTAATGAAATTACTTTAAATCCATTCATTTTCGTTTTTGCTAGCGCATCCAAGCCTATATCTACTTAAAACCCGACAAATAGTCTATCGCTTACTTTCCCAGTGGAGTGCAATTTCTGAATTGGAGATGGAGATATCCGTTCGCCTGCCAGTTTTCAATGACAATCACTTGAGCTCACGATATGTTGGAAGTAAAAAACAAATCTGAGTACTACAACCTTATGTAATCTGTTGCTTCTTCAAATCACATCACACGCAGTGGTGGCTTGGCCACATCAAGTAAATAGCCAAAATGATAGATGAATGTGAATGTAAATAAAACCGTTTTGATTGATTAAAGGGCGATACGGTCAAAATTTGGTCAATATCAACTTGACGTATTTCTTTCAATTTTGCATTTAAAAAACCTGAACACCCCTCATTTTGAAGGTGTGTGTGTGTAGAATGTTGTTCCTATTTTGATTTTGGAATTCACTCTTCAGTTGTCAAAATGCCGTCCAAGCAAGAAGAGCAGCGTATCAAAATTTTGCTCGCGCATCGCGAAAATCCGAGCTACTCGCACGCAAAGTTGGCAAAATCGCTAAATGTTGCCAAATCAACCGTTACAAATGTAATTAAAGTGTTTGGGGAACGTTTGTCGACAGCCAGGAAGTCTGGATCGGGGGGAAATCGAAAACCGGAAGCCGCTGAGACGACAAAGAGAGTTGCCGGTAGTTTCAAGCGAAACCCTAACCTATCTCTCCGAGATGCCGCAAATAAGCTGGGTGTATCGTCTACAACCGTGCATCGAGCCAAAAAACGAGCCGGACTATCGACTTACAAGAAGGTAGTGACTCCAAATCGCGATGATAAACAAAATACGACGGCCAAAGCGCGATCCCGGAGGCTGTACACGACGATGCTGACGAAGTTTGACTGCGTGGTAATGGACGACGAAACCTACGTCAAAGCCGACTACAAGCAGCTTCCGGGACAGGAGTTTTATACG